>PVJX010028450.1:0-23858 GCA_004027295.1 Dolichotis patagonum | reverse complement strand
AAAAGGATATTCACAGAAGTAATAGAAGAAAACTTCCCAAACATGGGAAATGGATCTGGCATGCAGATAAGTGAGGCATATAGGACTCCAACTAGCCATAACTAAAGTAAATCTATACCCATACATATAATAATCAAGATCCCAGAAATTCAGCACAAGAACAGATTAAAAGCTGTTAGAGAAAAGAGACAGATCATCTATAAAGGAAAACCAATCAGAATCACAGCAGACTTGTCAACACAAACCAACAAGTCAAGAAGAGTTTGGAGTCAAGTGTTTCAAATCCTGAAAGAAAACAACTTCCAACCCAGATTGATCTACCCTGCAAAACTGTCTTTCAAAACTGATGGAAAAATAAGATACTTCCATGATAAAGGACAACTGAAGGAGTTCATGACTACCAAACCAACCCTACAAAGAGTGCTAAAGGATATTCTAGAGAGAGATAAAAGCTGACCATGGTTCCAAGAACAGCAGCAGAGGAGGATCACCAAATAAGACAGGCAATTCAATGAAGGGGAAAAGTGGAGGGCCAACAACAGGAGGACAACAGGGCAGAGACAAACCAGTGTATGCTGGTTGCAACCATTAATGTAGATAGCCTCAGGTCAGCAATAAAAAGAAACACAGGGAGAGCGGATCAAGAAACAAGATCCATCAATATACTATATACAAGAAACACATTTAACTGGAAAGGAAATTCATAGACTGAAAATCAAAGGAGAGAAAACAATTGTTTCATGTGACAGAACACACACACACACACACAAAAAAAGCAAGAGTAACTTACCCATCAACTGACGAATGGGTAAGAAAGATATGTTATTTTAATGCAGTGGAAAGCTACCCAGCTATAAAGCAGAATAATCTCAAGGCCCCTGTAGGCAAATGGACGCAACTGGAGATCATGCTCATGGCCGAAACAGTTTGAACTCATACATGTGAACCCTAGCATAAGAAACAAAAGGAGTTAATGGGGTCCAAAAGCAGAATAGTTAATGTAAGAGCAAAGGGGAGGAAACACCTGGGAAGGAAACATGGAAACTACTGTCAATTTCTTATTGTCTTATCTTGAACTCTTGCATTGTTTACACAATTTTGTTAGGTTTGGCTTTGTTCTGGCTTGTTTTGTTAGATTCTATGCTGTCAGATGGTAGGGGCAGCTATTTTGAACATATTGCTTTGAAGTCTTATAATGCTTTCATTCATTTGTTTGATTGGTTTTATTTTGTTTTGTATGATTTTATTATGTGTGATGGTATCAACAGCTATTTTGAAGAAAACAAGACATTATGGTAGTGATTACTGATTTACTATCATCTTGCTTTGAAGTCCTACCATGCTTTTGTTCTTCTGTTTTGATTGGTTCCATCCTGTTGTGGTTTATTTGATTTTATTATGTGTGATGGTATAGACACATTTTTTGAGGAAAAATGAGATATCATAGTAGCCATTGTTCATTTCCTATTATTTGGTTTTGAAGTCCTGTAATGCTTTCATTCTTTTGAATGGTTTTATAGTATTTTATTGTGTTTGATATTATTGTGTGTTAAGGTATGCTCAACTATGTCAAAGAAAAGAGACATTATGGTAGCTACTGTTGATGTCTTGTTGTGAAGTGCTGTGTTGCTTGCATTGTTCTGTTCTCTTTTGCTTTGTTCTGTTCTCTTTTGCTGTATTATCTTTAAAAAAAATTTTTTTTTTGAAAAAAGAAATGAACAGTGAATCCATCAGGACCTGAGCTACTTTTGTAGGTAATTTTTAAATCACATTTCAACTTCATTGACAGATATTGGATTATTTAGCATTTTTATATCTTCTTGTTTCAGTTTTGGTAGTTTATATGCATCTAGGAATCTGTCAGTTTCTTCCATGTACAATTCAGAGTTCAGGTTCCCATAGTAGGTACTGATGATCTTCTGGATTTCTACAGGATTCATTGTAATTTCAACCTCTTCATTCCTAATTGCATGAATTTGAGTCTCTGCTTTCCTCTTTTTGATCAGGTTAGCTAGGGGTTTGTCAATTTTATTTAATCTTTCATAGAACCAACTCTTCAATTCATTGATTCTTTATATTGTTTTCTTAGTCTTGAGTGCCTTAATTTCTGCTGTTATCTTTATAATTTTCTCTCTTGTATGAGTTTTGGATTTCATGTTTTTCCTTTACTAGAAGTTTAAGGTTCAACATTAAATTGTTTATTTGAGCTCATTCTGTTTCCCTGATGTGAGAATGCACCACTAAAAATATCCCTCTTAGGATTGTTTTTATTGCATAAATTCTGGTATGTTGTATCAGTATTATCACTTAAATGTAGGTATCATTTATTTCTACTTTAATTTCATCTGTGATCCATTGGTTGTTCAGGAGTGTTATTTGATTTCTCTGTGTTTATGTAGTTTTCATGGCTTCCTTTGCCATTGATTTCCATTTTCAATGCACTATGCCAGATAATATACACGGGCTAATTTCAATTCCTTTGAATTTATATAATCATGATCTATGGGTTACTATGTGGTCTGTTTCAGAGAGCATCCCATGCACAGCTGAGAAGAATGTGTATTCTGATATTGTGGGATGGGACACTCTGTAGATATCTACTAAGTTCATTTTTTTTCAGGTTTGGTATAGTTTTGATATTTTTTAAAATTTTATTATAAAGAGGGTAAAATTAAACAGAACAAAAAGATCACAAAAAAAAAAACAATATAAGAGGCACAGATTTCAAAGCAAGACAACCAGAGATCTTCACTCTCTATCATATTGTCTCTTGATTTCTTCCAAATAGTTTTCCATATCTTCACATACAATGAATTCATACAAAACAAAATAGTACAAAACTGATCAGAACAGGATGATGAAGGCATTTTAGGTCTTCAAGACCAGACAATAGGGAAGTTAACAATGGTTGTCATAATGGCTCTCATTCTCTTCAAAATAGCTGTCCATACCTTCACATATGTTAAAATTAAACAAAACAAAACAGATTAAAATCACTCTGAACAAAGCATAATAGTATTGCTGGATTTCACATCATGATGCTACAGAATCAGCTCTGGGTACTTTGGTGTCTCTTTTTCTTCAAAGTAGCTGTTCATTTCATTGTGCATTATATAATCAATTCTCATAAACTGTTTAGAAGTTCTATGCATGCATGAGTCTCTACATGTATACCTATCCTTTCTGTATTAGAAGGAAAAACAAAACAAACTCCTAGAAAAACATGAAATGAAAAAGACATATAAACAACAATAACAAAGAACTCAGAACATTGACAATACAGGCCTTCAAAACAAGGTGCTATGAGCATAACTAGGGTTGTTATTTTATATAATGATCTTCAAGAGTTCCTCAGATCACCATACAATATGCACAATTGTTCCAATCCTATGAATGTTAACTATTTTGTTCCAAGAATTACAGAATTTGTAACACAATCATCTTAGCTATCCTGTGTGTTTATGTAATTTTAGATAATTTTTCTTTTCCCTTCCTTTTTCTTTTTCCTTATTTTCCCTGAGATAATAAAGATTCTTATCCTTTCACTGTAATTATTGAGTTTTTAGTATCTTGTGTACTTTTACCATTTCTTACACTAGGGAGACTATATGGTATTTACACATGTGAGTTTGATTTATTTCACTTATGAGTATGGTCTCCAGTTGCATCCATTTGCTTATAAATATCTCAATGTGATCATTCTTTATAACAGAGTAGTACTCCATTGTATAAAAATACATCTTTTTCATCCATTCCTCAGTTGATGGGCACTTAGGTTGTTTCTAAGATCTAGCTATGATAAATTGTGCTGCTACAAACATGAGCACACATATATCATTGTGGTATGATGTTTTCACTTCTTTTGGCATTATGTCCAGAAGTGGAACAGCTGGGTCAAATGGGACTTCCAATCCCAGCTTTTTGAGGAATCTCTAGACTGACCTCCACAGTGGTTGCAACAGTCTACACTTCCACCAACAGTGCAGAAGAGTTCCTTTTTCCCCACAGCCTCTCCAACATTTGTTGTTGGTAGTTTTTTTTTTTTTTAATCCTGGCCATTCTTTCTGGGGTGAGATGGAACCTCAGTGTTGTTTTAATTTGCATTTCTCTAATGATCAATGATGATGAACATTTTTTCATGTATTTATTTGCCATTTGTATTTCTTCATCTGAGAACTGTGTATTCATCTTAGATGCCCATTTTTGAAATGGGTCTTTGAATTTTGGGGATCTGATGTTTTTTTAATTCTTTATATGTTCTGGAAAGAAGTCCTTTGTCTGAGGGACCAGTCACTAAGATTTTTCCCAATTTGTGAGTTTTCTTTTCACTGTGCTGAAGATTTCTTTTGACATGCAAAAACTCTTTAATAGGACGTGATCCCAGTTATTGAGTCTGTGAAGTATTTCACATGTGGCTTTATTCTTGTTCATGAATTCTCTAGTTACGATACTTCTTGGTCGAGTTTTTTTAAATCTAGTTGACTTATCTATTTGTGAGAGTAGGGTATTAAGTTTACCCATTAAAACTGTGTTAATGCTTATTTGATTTTTTTGGGGTGTGTATATATATATATATACACACACACAAAAACATATATGAATATCTATATCTATAATATATAATATATATACAAATATATATAATATTTATATATAATATATAATAAATTTAATATATTTAATATATTATTATATATTATATATTAATATAATAATATATAATATATATTATTATATATTATTTATTATATATTTGTATATTATTAATATAATATATATTTATATATTATATAAATATTTATACATATAAATATATTTATAATATATAAATATAAATATATATTATATATAAAATATTTTTATATATATTTATATGTAAAATATATATATATTTCTTTTCTTTTTTGGTACTGGGGATTGAATTCACAATCTTGCACTTGCCAGCACTTATACCACTGAACTAAATCTCCACTTATACCACTGAACTAAATCTCCAGCCCCTTGTTAATATTTCTTTTATGTAGCTGGGTGCACTGAAATGTGGTGCATATACATTTATGATTATTACATCTTCCTTTTGGAGTTTTCATTTAACAAGTATGATCTTCTTTGACGTTTTTGATCAATCTTGGCTTGAAGTTCCTAAGCTCTTCTGTGTTTTAAAATCACATTGTCTACAAATAGAATAACTTACTCTTGCTTTTTTCCGGGTTCCTGTCATATGGAGTATTGTTTTCCATCCTTTGCCTTTCTGTCTCTGAATTTCTTTTTGAGTTATGTATGTTTCTTGTATGCAGCATATTGTTGCATCTTGATTCTTGATTCATTCTGCTAGTTTGTTTCTTTTGATTGGCGAATTGAGACCATTTACATCGTTGGTTATAACTGATATGTATTGGCTTCTCCTCATATTATTTTCCTTTTGTTGGTTCTGTCTTTTCCTTCTGTTTAATTCCTTGCCCTACATGGTGGTTTTTTTCCATTGCTGTTCTTGTAATTCTGGTCTTCATTTTTTCCTTCTAAAATATCCTTTAGAGCATTTGGAGGCTAGTTTGGTGGTCACGAATTTCTTCAGTTGTTTTTTTTTCATGGAACTGTCTTATTTCTCTACTAATTTTGAAAGATAGTTTTGCAGGCTACATCAACCTGGGCTGGGAGTTGTTTTCTTTTAGGGCTCACTTCAAACTCTCCTTGATTTGAGGGTTTGTGTTGAAAAGTCTGTTGTGATTCTGATGGGCTTACCTTTATAGGTGGTTTCTTTTTCTCTAACCACTTTTACTATTTTGTTCTTGTGCTGAATTTCTGGAATCTTGATTATTATATTCCTCATTGTAGATTTATTTTGCTCATGGATATTTGGATTTATATATGCTTCACTCATTTGTATGTTGAATTCTTTATCCATGTTTGGGAAGTCTTCTGCCATTCCTTCTGTAGAGAAGTTTTTTTTAAACGGCATTTACACTATTTTCAGAAATATCATTGACATCAGTCAATCTTATGTTCTTCTTTGTTTCATCTTCTAGCTGTTGGATTGATTTTTCATGGTCCCTTACTATTTTTAATATAGCTGTCTTTTCATGGTTGCTAGCCGCAATCCTGTCTTCTTGATCTGATATTCTACTCTCACCTTCACTCAATCTGTTGCATATACTTTCTTTTTTTTTTTGTTTTAAATTTTATTTAAAGAGAAAAAAAAGCAAAACAGAAAAAAGGGTAGAAATAATACAGAATTTCAAAAAAAATTAAGAAATCACTACTTGATAAATTACATATTGTCTTCTTAGAAATAGTTGTTCATGTTACAAAATTAAGGCATACAAAGTGAACAAACAGTGAGGCTGCAAACAGTTCTGTTCAACAATCCAACAAAAACTTGGTAATATGGTTATCAATCCCACACACTTAAACATACATGCAGTTATATCCTTTAGCGCATTTTTTTCCCTCCTTTTGCTTTTTGAGTACATTATCTGTTTAGTTATATCATGTTTCAGCTTGCTCAGTACCTTATTGATCTGTTTTGTTGTTGTTATTTCCTTTTTAATCACCTTATATAATTCTGTTGCTTTGTTTTTGAGTTTCTCCTCATCCATGTCACATGGATCAGCTTTGATGGAGTTGGGAGTTTTTGGAGGTATTTTGTTATCTTGTTTTCTCATGTTCTATTGTTTTATTTTTATTTAATTTTCATTAACTTGGAGGTAGTAATATACAACACAACAGGATGTAATAAAGCCAATTGCGACAGTATAGTGAAATTGGCACAGAACATCACAGCAGGTCACCAGGACAACAATAATAGGCACCATTGTATATCTCGTTATCTTCACAATAGTTGTTCTTCTATTAGGTACAGCAAAATCAAAAGAAATACACAACATTATAGAACACATCCAAACAGAATATTGAATAGAGCAACACCATTAATCAGGACAAAGCAAAATGGCGATAAAGATATCTGCCTTCAGAGATAGTAGAAGGAAACTCTCCCCACTTGCTATACCACATATAAATTGAACAACATCAACCCCCCCAAATTCAAAGACCCTCTCCAAAAATGGGCAGCTGAGATGAACACACAGTGAAGATATACAAATGGCAAACAAATGCATGAAGAAGTGTTCACCATCACTGGTCATTTGATAAATGCAAATTAAAACAACATTGAGATATCATCTTACACCAGAAAGAATAGCTGCCATCAAGAAATCAACTGATAACAAATGTTGGCAAGGCTGCGGGGGAAAAAGGAACACTGCTTCACTGTACTTGGGAATGCAGACTGGTGCAACCACTATGGAAATCAATATGGAGAATTCTTAGAAGACTAGAAGCAGAAGCTGCATTTAATCCAGCTATTCCCCTCCTGAGTATTTTCCCAGAAGAACTGAAAAGTTCATATCACAGTGATATATGTCCACCTATGTTTATAGCAGCCCAATTTGTGATAGCTAAATCTTGGAAACAACCAAGATGCCCATCAACGGCAGAGTGGATGAAAAAGATGTGGTATTTTTACACAATGGAATACTACTCAGCTATAAAAAAGGATGATCTTGAGGCCTTCATAGGGAAATGGAGTTAACTCGAGGCCATCCTCATTAGTGAAATAAATAAGAATCATATTTATAAATATCACATTGTTTCTCTAGTGTAAAAAGTAATAAGAAATGTAAGAGTAATAAAACCCTAAATGTGTAATTGCTACTGTAAAAAAGAGAGGAAAAGAAAGTTCTCTAAAGGATATAATTGCACATAAGTTTAAGTTTGTAAGATAGATGACCATACTACTGTTTTTGTTAGATGGCTGAGCAGAACTGTTAACAGTCTCATTGTTTGAATGTCTATTTTGTATGCTCTAATTTTTAACTTGAACAACTATTTTCAATGATGAGAGTATGTAACATATCAAGTGATGATTTCTTAGTGTTTTTGGTTCTTTTTGTTGTTGTTCTTGTCTTGGGTTTTTTGTCTGTTTGTTTTTGATTATTTTTTTCCCTTTGCAATTCCGTATTGTTGTTACCATTTTTCTGTTTTGTCTGGTTTTTTTTCCTCTTTAAATTAAAAAAAAGTCTTTCCTTTCTGGCTCACTAGCTATAATTTTTGTCTTCAAGGTCTGAAAGTCTATCTTCACTTTCACTGAGGCACTTTTGCCACCTTTTGATGAAATATTTGATTTCCTGGATATCTCTTTGAAACTATTTCATGCATTCTGTTTGTTTCTTATATAAGATTTGTTTGTTTGTTTCTTATATAAGATTTGTTTGTTTCTTATATAAGATTTCTGTATTTTTGCAGTGTTCCTCAATTTTTAACACTATGTCTTCTTTAGACCTGTTCAGCATTTCTTTTATTACATTTGTCATTTCTTTTACCTGGGAGATTATTTTTGATCTGAGTTCCTTTATAGCCTCCTGGAGCTGTTTCTTTATTTCAGTTGCTATCATTTCAGGAGTTTCAGGTGTATAGCTTACATTTTAATCTATGTCTATGTCTCCTAAGTTTGTTTGGGATGGGCTGGAGGTTTGAGACTGCATTTTGCTCTTTTGTTTTGTCATTTTCCTGTATTCCCTTGGGGAAGCTGAATGCAAGGTCTCAGTTGTTTCCTGGGTTAAGAATAACTGTCCATATTGCAGGGAGTTTCCCCAGTTGAGTGGAGATCACTAGTCAGGCCTTACCTGGTCCCTAGTGATGCATGTAGGCTCCTCAAATGTATGGCATACATTTCCACAGGCCTTGAGTATACCCCATGTGACACTCTGAAGCTCCCTGGCTGCTTGTGGTTGTTGGGCAGCACTCTACTAGGTTCTGAGTGGCATACCAAGGCTAAACAGCTAGATAAAGTACACTATTCAGGCTTTCAGCTCATGCTGCATGGGGCACCAAAGCTCTACAGGTGCTTGGGGTCCCTGGGTGGGGCCCTATCAGGCTCTTCCAGTGATTGAGGATGTTAGGCAGGGCCCTACCAGTTTCTAAGGAATGTGCTGAGACTGCACGGCTGGATGGAGATCGCTACACAGGCTTTCAGCTTGCAGCACGGGGCGCAGGTGGCTCCTTGCCACTCCTATACTTTAATAGTCTTTAGATAGTTAATTCTATTCTATTACTGCTGAATACTCCTCTTACATTAAAATAGGTATAGTTATTACATTTAGTAGTCATTTGCTGTATGCCAATATTTAGTTTTCTTAGTATTTATGTTATAATTATAGATCTCTTTTCTAAGGTTAAGGACGGTACATTATTAGCCAGGTATGGTGGCGCATTCCTGTAATCCCAGCACTTGGCAGCCTGAGGTAGGAGGATCATTGCAAGTTTAAGACCAACCTGAGCTACAAAGTGAACAAAGTGAGTTCAAGGTGAGCTCAAACTGCATAGTGGGATCCTGTCTTGAAAACATACACATACATACACACACACACACACACACACACACATACACACACACACACACACACACACAGGCTGGTACATTATTGGGTAATACTGATCTTAGGGTATGTCATTATTAGTTTGTCTTTGACACTTATTATTTCTGATTTTATTGCTAGTTACTCCTACTAATTGTTTTCTTCTGGATGTCAATATCTGGATTGCCTTTTGTCAACAATAATATTGTGGTCCATTCTCAAAGAACTGGACCAATTACACTTCAGCCTCCCCTCCAAAATAAACAGAGACAGTTGGATGTTGGGACGGATGCAAAAGCCTATTGTTAGTCATGCCCAGAGCGCATCACTGAATTGCAGACACTAACTAAAGTCTCCCTACTAGCAACAAAAATCTTTCCACTGTAATCAACCCACAAACCTTAGCACAAACACACTGCAAATCAATAGAAGCTTGAGAAGACAATGCAATAGCATGCCTCCAAAAAATTCCAACTCCTCATGGGGCAAGAAATCAAAAGCCACAAAGCAGAATTATTTGAAGCAATAAAAAGACGAAATAAAACATCAATAAAGTGTTCAGCAAGCTCAAAGAATACACTGTATAACTGAACAGTTAATGAACTTAATAAACAACATGATCAACAAATTTAGATAAGACACTAATAAGATGTTGTTGAGCTCAGTGAAATCATACAAAACATGAGTGATCACTTTAGCAAAGAATTAGAGTGCATCAAAGACACCAGCTAAAAATCCAGCAGATTAAAAATTCCACTCAAAGTATGGACAGCAGAAGTGACCAATGTAAAGGCAGAATATCAGCACTAGAAGATAGGGCTGATGTCACTGATCACTTATTCAGAAATACCTTAAAGAAAACAAGCAAGCCTTTAAAATAGAATAAGAAAAATGGGTTCAATAAGTGCTAGATGATGCAAGGAAGACTAATTCAAGATTAATTGAAATTAGTGAAATTTATGACCACTAAATCAGACTCAAATGTCATAAAATTGTTTACATAAAGAGTAGCAGAAAACCATCTAAACATGAAGATAGAATTAGCATACAGATAGGTGAAGCATGTAAAGCCCCAAATAGCCACAATTAGAAGAGAATCTGTCCATAATACATTATAGTCAAAATCTCAGAAGTACAACACAAGGACAGAACCTTAAAAGCTGTCAGAAAAAAGCAAAAGATTGCTCATAAAAGTAAGCACATTATACTTACAGCAGACTTCCCAACAATAATCTTGCAGCCCACAAAGACTTGGAGTAAAGTGTTTTGAATCTCTTTTTTTTTGGTACCAGGAATCGAACTCAGGGCCTCGCGTTTGCCAGGCAGGCGCTGCACTGCTGAGCTACATCCCCGGCCTGGTGTTTTGAATCTCAAAAACAATTTGCAACCCAGATGGATATATCCTGCAAAATTGTGTATCAAATTTGTGAAGACTAAGACTTTTCTATGACAAAGAACACATTTAAGAAATTTATGACCGGGCCGGGGATTTAGCTCAGTGGCTTAGGAGCCTGCCTGGCAAGCGTGAGGTCATAAGTTCGATCCCCAGTACAAAAAAAAAAAAAAAAAAATTATGACCACTAAATTAACACTCCAAAAATATTCATTGATATTCTAGAGACAATAAAGCTAATAATGCCAAAAGTTCTAGTAGAATGAATACATTGGGCAAAATAAACAATTAAGCAAAAGTGTGGGGAAAATAGGAAAATAACCCCAGTGTGGTGGATTGACAATTGATGGTCGACCTGTAATACCCCTGAGTTGATTCAGCATGGTGCTGAGAGTGGATGACCCACCTGAGGACTGTTGCCAACATAAAAAGGAGAAGTGGACAGGAAGATTAGTGTTGTCGGTTTTCTTGTTCCTATTAGTTCTCTTGGAGGAGTTTGTCAAGCTTGTTTCCTGATGTCACCGTGGCCAGAATGACCCACTGTCAGAGGGGCTTGGGGCCTTGCTCCTGAGAATGGCTGCGGTTCACTTTGAGTGAGCTCCAGTCCTCACTCTGAGCATCGCTTCCTGGCTCCGGAGGGGAAGATGGTGTGCTGTTCAATCTCCCGGAAAAGCTCGTCACACTTCCTGAGATGAACTTAGCTGCTCTCATCACTGGAGGAGCTCAGGAGCTCGCTGTCACTGAGGATGGCTGTGGTACTTTTGTGGGGAGCTCTGGTCCTTACTTTGAGTGTAGCTTTCTGGCTCCATTGCAGATCCCTCAGCCTACTGGCACAGATTCTTCACCCCACAGGTGTAGATTTTCTACCTTCCAACTCTGACCTTTGGGCCTTCCTGGCACAGATCTGTAAAAAAAGACTTGCATGAGTCATTGTCACGGGTTCCAGGTCTTCAGCTGGACTCATGCAGGTTGTTGCCATGGGATCCAGGCCCTCAGCTGGGTTCTTTGGGCTCTTCAGTGTGTGGACAGATTTCCTGCACTTTTTGTATTTGACTCTTTGACCATTATAATGTAATTCTATAAATTATGTATCCTGTTATAGGCAGGGGTTGTACACAGAACAATTAGAATCAGAACACGGAGTTTATAATGTTATTTTTATGATGGTCACCCAGAGTTAACACAAGAAAATGCAAGAAATGTATCCACAACACTAAAGATTAGAATATTTAGCCAAGGGCCTGAATCCCACAGCAATGCCCCACATAAGTCCAGATGAAGACCCAGAGCTTATGACAATGCCTCCTACGAGTCCAACTAGAGGTCTAGAGCCCACAAGAAGGTCTCATGCCAGTCTCTTTTACGGATCCATGCTGGGAAGGCCAAAGGTCGGTGGTGGGAGCTAGAAAGTCTATGCCAGTGGGGTGAAGGAGCTGTGCTGATAGGTTGAGGGTTCTACAGTGGAGCTGATAAGTCACACTCACAACAAAGACCAGGGCTGTCCTGAAAAGCACCACAGCCATCCTCAGCGACACGGAGGCCCCAAGCTCTTCGTCCGACAAGCACAGTTGAGTACATGCCAGGAAGCCAATGTGACAAGTTCACCCTAGAGACCAAAGGCACATGTCTTCCTCTCTCTGGAGCCAGGAAGCAACACTGGATATGAGGACCAGAGCTTCTCCAGGAGAACCAATGGCTCAAACAGCAACATGTAGGAGGACCCACAATGCCTCAATGCACCTCAACACATTAACACCTTCCTTCTCCTCCATGTCTCCATTTATGCTGGCAACTTTCCTCAGGTGAAACATCTACGCTCAGCAGCATGGTGATTTATTCTACTGGAGTTAAGTTGACCACCAGTTTTTAATCTATAACACCTGTACTAAATTGTAAACTCTGACAACACCCAATTACAAGAATAAGTCAATAAATTTCAATAATAAGTTTCATTGTGAGTGATCTTAATTCTCCAACTAAAAGATACAGATTGGCAGACTGAACCAAGAAACAAAACGCAACAGTATGCTGTATAAAAGGAACACATGTAATCAAAAAAATTCATAGACAGAAAACCAAAGGGTGAAGAAACAATGTTCCATGCAATAGGAACCTTAAAGCAAACAGGAATAGCTATCTTATTTTGAGATAAGTGGACTTCAAGCCAAAACTGATCAGCGAAGGAAATACAGGTCAGACGTGGTGACAAACTCAGGAGGCTGAGGGCTGAGGCAGAGGATTACAGTAAGTTCAAGGCCACATACATAGACTCTTTCTCTCTCTCAAAAAAAGGCAAACACAGTCACTAAATATTGGTTAAGAAAACAATTCAACAGGAAGAGGTTACAATTATAAACATATGCACCACCAAACACTGGCATACTCAGCTTCGTGAAATAAACACTGCTGGACATAAAAGATCAGATAAACATCAACATAATTATAGTGGGAAACATCAATACTGTACTGTCACAAATACATCAACTAGACAAAAATTGGAAAAGAAATATCAGAGTTGAACCACACTTTGAACAAATGTGTTTAATAGATATCTACTGAGTAGTCCACCTAAGAAAAATAGAATACACACTCTTCTCAACAGCATATGAAACTTTCTCCAAAATAGACCGCATGCTGGCTGATAAAGCATTCTTAAATAAATGTAGAAGAATCAAAATGATCTCTTGTATATTATCAGATCACAATGCAATGAGACTAGAAACAAATGGCAAAAGAAATTATGCAAACATATGGAAATAGTACCCTCTTGAATAATCAATAGATTACAGAAGAAATCAACAAAGAAATTAGATAATATCTAGAATCAAATTATAGAGATCCCTTTCCCATCCTTTTGCAGTCCAGAAGGTTTATATTTGTAATCCCATGGAGAAGTTATAGGAATGTTAGTGAGTTATTTCTACCACTTCCAGGGCAATCCAAGGTGAGAATAAAGACCCTAACACATATATACATTTATGGGGGTCCTAAGAGGTCCTAAGTCCAGCCAAGATAGTGGTTCACCAAAACAAAGGCCATGGCCCAGAGTTCAACTCAGGTTTTATTAATTCTCCATGAGGGAAGTGGCTTGGGGAGGAGTGACAGTTAAGTGGTGGGAAATAAATGACTGCTGTGACTGCCATGAGCTGAGCTAGGTAGGAGGTCTGACCTCAGATCTGAGATCACCCCTGCGGTATGCAGAGGGCAAGAAATTCAGAGAGAGAGAATAATCTGCATAACACAACTGAGGTAGTATCTAATAATTTGAGGCCAGTGCTTCCGTTCTGATGTATAATCCTTTGTTCCTTGGGAAGTCATAGCCTCCTTCTCAAGGCTTGGTCTCAGTTGACAGTGTAGAGCACAGATCTCCACCCTGTCTGTTTCAACCACATATTTAGGAAGGCACTGGATGGAGTAACACTGACATAGCACCTTGCTTCGAAGATTACACATCAGCTCCTCGGCCAGCCCCATTTACATTGCTTAAATCAAGTGATGGGATGAAGAAATAGCCTAGCCAGCTCTGTACATATCAATACATGGAGATAGGGCCAAGTTTATCTAAAATAGAGAATCATCTGAGTGGTTTCGCACATCAAATGATAATGCCAGGACAACATACTAGAGTTTATGGGACACAAAGAAAGCAGACCTAAGAGGGAAATTTATTGCTGTTAATGTCCACATCGCAAACACAGAGTGAGGCCACATAAATAATTCTCCAAGTATGCTGCACCTCAAGGCCCTAAAACGCAAAAAAATCCAAACCCAAAGCTAGCACAATGCAGGAAATTATAAAAATTAGAGCACAAAGAAGTGAAATGAGACTGAAAATACAAAGAACCAATGAGTTGAACAGCTGCTTATTTGAAAGAACAAAGGAAATAGATAAATCCTTAGCCAATCTTACCAAAAAAAAGAAACAAAAAAAGGAAAAGACCCAAATTTTCTAGACAGTGTTTCATGTCTATATCTGGTACTCTGAACAACTACTGTAAAAATTAAAATGTGCAATGTGTTGATTATTGTTACTCTCCTACTAGCCTGTTTTAAAAGTATTTTGCTCTTACTTTGTTTTTTGTTTAAAATTAAAAAAATAAAAAGATGAAATCATAACAGACACTGCCAAAATCCAAAAGATTTTTTTTTTTTTTTTTTTTTTTTTTTTGGTACCAGGGACTGAACGCACAACCTTGTGCTTGTTAGGCAGGTGCTTATACTACTGAGGCAAATACCCAGCACCTCAAAATCCAAAAGATTATTAACAACCACTTTGCAAACTTGTTTTCCAGAAAATCAAAGAATTTGGAAGAACGGATAGATTCCTACATACATGTGATTACCAAGAAAGAATTATCAAGAAGATAAAAGCCCTGAATAATCCAGTAACTGGCAATGAAATTGAAGCAGTAATAAAAACCTATTAAAGAAGAAAATCCCAGATTCAGATGGACTCACTGCTGAATTCCACAAAACTTCAGTGAAGATCTAATACCAGTGCTTCTCAAGCACTTTAATGAAATTGAAAGGGAAGAAGTACTCTCAAAGTAAATCCTGGAAACTGTCATTATCCTGATTCCAAAGTCAGACAAGATTCAATCAAAAAAAGACAACTACAGCCCCATCTCTTTAATGAACATAGACACAAAAATCCTCAAAAGATACTAGGAAACAGAATGCAATGAATCATTAAAAAGATGACCAACTAGGCTTCGTCCCAAGGATACAAGGTTGGTTTAACATATGCAAATAAATAAATGTAACGTATCACATAAACAGAAGCAATAACAAAATTCACATAATCATCGCAATAGACACACAAAATGCCTTTGAAGCAGAGGCTGTGGGCCAGGGAAAGAACCGGAAGTCAGTAAGCTTTTTCTGTGAGCCAGTGTGGGCTGGGAGACAAGAAGAGTCTCCCTCCCGTACCGTGTAGGTAACCCGCTGATTCAGAGGAACACATGCTCCAAGTTTGGGGACAGCCTAGGCTACATAGTGAGTTCAAAAGCAGCCTAGACTATACAGTGAGACCCTGTCACACACACACAAAAGTCAGAAACAAGACAAGGATGTCCATTACCACCACTCCTGTTAAACACAGTACTTGAAACATTAGCCAGAGCCATCAAGCAGGTGAAAGAAATAAAAGGGATATGTACAGGAAAGGAAGAAGTCAAATTAGCAATATTTGCAGATGACCTGCCCCTCTACATAGAACATCCGGAAAATTCCACCAGGATACTCCCAACATTAGTAACTAAATACAGCAAGGTAGCAGGATACAAAATCAACATACAAAAGTCAGTAGTGTTGAATTTGCTAAAAAGAGAGATTAGGAAGAAAACATGATTCACAATAGCATAAAAAATTAAATACTATACTTAGAAATTAACCTAACCAACAGAGTGAAAGAGCTGCATGATGAAGACTATAGTACTCTAAAAAAGGAGATTGAAAAGGACATCAGAAACTGGAAATATGTCCTCTCTTGCTGGATAAGCAAAAATATCATTGTCAAAGTGCCCACAGTTCCAAAAGTGATATAACACTCACATAATCCATTTAAAATACTAACAGCACTCACTATTGAAGTAAAGAAAACAATCCTAAACTTCACATAGAATCAGAAAGACAAAAGCAATTCCTAGATACAAGAGTAAATCCAGAGGCATTCCAATCCTGGACTTCAAGTTATTTTACAAATCTACAGTTAAAAACAGCATTGTACTGGCACAAAAAGCAGACATGTGAATCAGTAGAACAGAATACAGGATGCAGAAACAACTGCTAACAATTTTTAGCTATTTGATGTTTGACAACAGGAGAAAAACATACACTGGAAGAAAGATTCTTTCTTTAATAAATGGTGTTGTGAAAACTGACTACTGCACACGATTGAAGTTGGACCCATATCTCTCACATTGCACTGTAATAAAATTCAAAATGCACCAAAGATCTAAATGTTAAAACAGAAACAACCTTTTGGAAGTAATATAAGTAAAACTCTTGAAGACATAGTTGTAGGAAAGGACTTTGTGAAAAGAACCCCAATAGCACAAGAAATAGTATAAAAGAATCCAAACATGAGATTATATCAAATTAAACATCTTCCACACAGCAAAGGAACAACAGAGTGAAGGGATCTACTGAACTGGGAAAAAATTTTGCAGCTATACCTTGGACAGAGAAGTAATATTAACAATGTATAAAGAACTAAAAAATAATTAGATTCCCTGTCTTACTTTTCTTGTTGCAAAATACCTGACACCCAAAGTTAAAGCTGGTAAGATTTATTTAGCTCATTTTTTAGAAGTCTTAGTCCATAATCAGCTAGCTCCAAGGCATGATGGCATCACAGAAGAGGAACAGTTGATGGCAGGGAGAACGTGGCAAAGTAATAAGGGACAGCCACAGCCCTTTCTATCTCTTATATCTTATCTAGGGTACTTGGGGCAGGTAGCACTCACAACCTTAATCCTGGTGCCCTTGATCCTGGCATTGTACCATGAACCAGTCTTGGCATTATGCCCTGTAGGTCCAGCCACATCTGAAAAAGTCTCACCTACAACTGACTACAGGCTTTGCAGGACATCTAGTCCCAAGCCATAGCACTCCCCAAGGTAAAAGACCCAGTCGAAACGTGTTCAACTGAAATGAATATGCATTTCTTGGACGAAGACTTATAAATGACCAACAAATACATGAAGAAATGCTCGGCACCATTGGCCACTAGAGAAATGCAAATTAAAACACCGAGATTCCAACTTACTCCACAGAAAATGGTTGTCATTAAGAAATCAAATAATGACAAATGCTGGCGAGGCTGCTGGAGAAAAGTAACCCTTCTACATTGTTAGTGGGAAGGTAAATAAGTATAACCATATTGGAAGTCATTTTAGAGAGTCCTCAAGAAACTCAAACTGTAAGTTCTATTTGATTCAACCATCCTGCTTCTAGGTATCTTCCCCAAAGAGTTAAAGACATAATATTATAGTGATATATGCATACCCATGTTCATAATAACTAAATTTTGGAAGCACTCTGTATGTCTATCCACAGACAAATGGATAAAATCTGGTATTTATACATGATAGAGAACTACTCTGTCATACAGAAACTTGAGTCATTTGCAAGAAAATGGATGTACCTTGAGATGATAATATTAAGTGAAATAAATCAGGTACACAAGCTTAAATATCACATGGATTCTCTTATTAGAGAAATCCAAAATATAAATATAGAGCAAAATGGAAGATCTGTAATAGGAAACAGTGAAATTGAACTTTTGCCAAAGGGAAGGGGACCAAGAGACAGAGGAAACAAGGAAGTGAATGAGAATAAAGAGGTGAAAAAAATGAATTGAGATGTATTATGTATATGTACCAACTCTCCACAAAGAATGTAATTATTATGTACTATACACATGTGCTAATAAAATATAAGTAAATACAACTTTAAAAAGAGTTAAATCAGGACAAATATCTGGGTTATAGAAGAAACTCAAATTTCTCCTTGTATTCTCTCACAACCTTGAGTTCCTCACATGATTTTTTTGTGGGGGAGATGGCTCATTTTGATGATAATAGTAACACTATTAGTAAGTTCTTAATCTTTTAGATAAGACCTTCTATGAGTTCTGGCATATAACTTTGAAACTATTTTTGCATTTATGTTGATACCAACATGGTTCTACATTATGGTGTTTATACCTTATTATCATGTTCTGTCTCTGTCTGTCTCTCTGTCTCTCTGTTTCTCTATAGAGAAGGCAACCGTGTGACTAGCTAACTCAAGAAATGAATCTAGGACACAATAAGCATATGTAAAAGGATAAATTACATTACCTTTCTCAGATGATATCTTCTCTGGTGATATCATAAATTGTCTTTTCTAAAAGACTGAACTTTAGAACAACTGTGCTTCTAACCTTTCTGGTTCTTGGTGGTGGCTTGGTGGTGGTTGGCATGTTCTGTTAATTTAGAATGTCCTGTATTAAAATAACATGTGCTTTACTTGAGGGAAGGAAAGATAGGAGGTTTTTATTATTTAAAGGGCGTAGAATTCCAGTTTTGTAAGAGGTAAATTTCTGGAGATTCATTAAACAAAAATATGAAAATACGTAACACTGCTGAATTATGTACTGTACTTTGAAATGACTAAGATGACACATTTTATGTTATGTATTTTTAATCATAGAAGTTGCTTTAAAATATTATTATACAAATAATACCTGGAAATTATAGAAAAGTCAGAAAATACAGACAAACAAAAAGGAAAATAAAAATTACTCATAATCCTATGAGCCATACACATGCTTTCACACTGATTTTTCAAACAAAGTTTATACAAGTTTTAATCATGGTTTTAAATTCTATGATTTTTTTAAACAGTACTTGCGATTGTACCTGGTTTACTGGCCACTTAGGTTCATATGCCTGTGTTCATTTGCGTGCTGCTAACCACAACAAAGGAGGCCGTATGTTGGCAGTAAGATAAAAGGATTTACAGGTATTCTAAACCAAACTCCAAGAGACGGACAAGCCCTCTTGTCTCAGATCAGCATCTCACCCTGCGCAGGTATGCTGGGGACTTTTATAACCAGAAACAGAGTGGGAGGGGATACAGTAGAACAGACATCTTCAGGCTAGTTCCATCACTTCCTGTATGCAGGGAATGAAAAGGAATGAAATTCGGCTTGACCTCCACATTCTTTGCGTTCCTCTGGGCAGAGCAGAGGTGGGGGAATCATTTACATCCTAGGCCTGAGGACGTTTGGAAGCCACTTGACTCTAAAGGAAAAAAATAATAACTTCTAAAGTTTCATTTCGCAGTGCTGGTTACACCAGGACCTTTATATTTACCTGTATCCCCAGCCCTTTTTAGCGTTAAGTCACCTTGTTGCTCAGGCTGGCCTTAAACTGCCCAGGCAATCCTCCTGCCTTAGCCTCCCAAAGTGCTGAAATTTGAGGTTCAAACTACATCACTCGGCTAGGCTGTGTGTTAATTAAAAATCCAGGTAAGTGTTATTTCATATTTCTGTAAACCCCAAGAACATTTTTAAGACAGTGAATCTGTGTTTAACAGCACATGTCCCTCTATCAATACTGCCCTTTTGTGGCTCACGTGTCCCTAGGAGATTGAAAGTATGCACAGTCCTATTGCCAGTCAGCACTGATGACATCTCCTAGTGATTCCTTTTATGTGCAGCCATATCTCAGAAAACCTGGGAACTTGGGAAATTTGTGAGTCTAACCATCCCTGGAAACTCTCGTCACATGTCTATCCACTGGAATGATGTAAGCATGCTTCCAGGCTAGGTTAACTATTAAATTGTTGGGATGAAAGGTCAGGAGACCTGCCTTTAATTGCAACATCAGATCTTCAGGGGGGAAAATAACACTTTGCTACTTGCCATCCACCTTCTCTGAGGAAAAGAGTAAAGAAGAAGCAACGCGGTCCTAGAGAAGTCTTCATTCCAGAAGTGTTCCAGGAGTCATGGTGGACAAGTTCTGCAATTCTACTTTTTGGGTAAGAAATTACATTTATTCTTTCTGTTTACTCTTTCTAACAGAACAAGTTGTAGATTAATGAGAGCCACCACCAAGAACCAGGAAGGTTAGAAGCACAGTTGTTCTAAAGTTCAGTCTTTTTTAGAAAAGACAATTTATGATATCACCAGAGAAGATATCATCTGAGAAAGGTAATGTAATTTATCCTTTTACATATGCTTATTGTGTCCTAGATTCATTTCTTGAGTTAGCTAGTCACTCGGTTGCCTTCTCTATAGAGAAACAGAGAGACAGAGAGACAGACAGACAGAGAAATGCTTTCAGTTTCCTCAATGTTAAGAATGAGAACTATTGTTGGATACTTTGTGGCATAAGAGAATAGATAGAGGGTCTATGACTAAGTCTTATTGAGATACATTGACTTTGAAATAATAATATATTTATTCAAGAGGAACTTGGAATTTATCATATGGACTAGAAGTTGAGACCAGGTATGAAAATCCTAGTATTATGAGCACCTAGATAGTTTTGCTACTGGGGATCAAACTCACGACCTTGTGCTTGCCAGGCAGGTTCTTGCTTATACCACTCAGCTAAATCCCCAACCCAAGCACCTAGATAGTTTTGAACCATGAGAACTGGCCAATACTGGTTTTATTTTATTTTTTTAGGAGCATAATATCTTTACTGAGAGAAAGCTTACGTCTGAGAGACAAACAGAAGGTGTCCTGAGTGGGTTGCCAAGGACTCTATCTTTTTTAGGGACTTTTATAGAGTAAAACCACAAGGCAGGTCTAAGGTGGGGAAAACATGGGAACTCTACAAGGTAGGCATTAGGTTGGGCAGCACTATTGCCGACCAATGAGATTAATTGCACAGGTAAAATTTATTAGATCAGGGACAAATAGGGAAGTGAGTCATGTAGCAAGTGAGCATGCATAAAAAGCAATGACTCTTCCTGTAGGGGAGTGAGATAGTGACTCTTGGCTTCCTCAGGGAGACAGAGAACTATTTAGAATATCAATCCTTAGGACGTGTGGGTATTTGTTTGTTTTTTTGTCTTGAGGTCTGTCCCATAGCAGGAGGTGTCTGTCTCCTTCAAGGTTGCAAGGTGTCTGGTCTTCTGCATTGGCTCCTTTTGGGCTTAGCCCTGTCTGACTGCCTATAATATTTCTGTCTAACTCAGTTGCCTATAGCTTCCCCCACTGTCAGAAAGGAACCCGAACTGCCGTGAAGGGGTAATAGGCAATGACCCAGGGGGCTTCTTCAGGCTGAAGGGGGTCATAGTTGTTGATCAGCAGTCAGGGATACTCTGCAGGTCTCGATATAGACAGCAGGCATTTTTATCTTGGGTAGGCATGCAGCTTTAAGTCTGGAGGAGAGAAATACTGGTTTTAGAGAAGGAGAGGCAGAAGGATCATTGAAAGAGAAGTCAGATTTTTAAACAGTGAACAAGAATAGGAGAGCATCGGGGAGCCATGGATAGGAGAGAATTTCAAGATATTATCAACCAACAGTAGCAAATAGTTTAGCGGAATAGAGAATGAAAAAGGATCTTGGATTTAGTAATTTGAGAGTAGCCATCAGCAAACTCCTATAGCATCAGAATCAGAATCACCTATGATGATTAACATAGTTTAAATATCTTAGGTAAATCTTCTAAAATCTAAAGTTGCATAACTTTACATAGGGGTGAGAAGAGTTGGAATGAGATAGCCCTTTATGTTAAGACGAGCCAGGGCCCCAGGGCCCTCAAAGCAGGACAGAGATACCACTGGCAGTTGGGACTTAATGAGTCCCACTATCTTGACAGGCTGTCTCTTGAGAATTCTCTATAATTTTCTGATAAATTATCTTGTCAAGGAACCTCAACCTTTTTTTAAAGACTCTGTCTCAATAGTCAACAAAAAACTTAAAATATTTATAGGAAGAGAAAATCTACCCTCACTTGACTCAGAACTAAGAACTAGTACTCCCCACTTCACAAGACCTTTCCATTTATTACAGCGTCAAAGGCTGGTACAGCACCTGCTGAGAGTAACCATTCTATCCAGAAATGCCACAGTCACTCCTGTACCCAAACCAGTCAGGCCCCTTGGTTTTATATAAGCCTTCCAGGCCGTAGTAGGGAACAATAGTAAATACTAAGTCACAGCGGTAAATGTCACAGTATGACTAAGCTTTCTGCCCGTCTGGTTCCTGCATGTCTGAGCATCTGCCACTGAGTTCGATTAGAAGTAGAAACTAAATAAGAACTAGTCTTTAGTTCCAGGGAAGAAGGCTCTCCTTTGGATTGAGGAACCATCCCTTTTCTTCCTTAAACTTGACAAATGTCACAGTGAATTTTACTCAGAAATGCTTCTATAGAAGCTCATTTAAAACCCCAGCAAGAATCGCACCTCCGATAAACCTCATTGGCTATGATATGTCCACTGCACAAAGCTAAAATCTCAGGAATATAGGTTTTTAGAGGTTGAATTGGCCAGGAAAGTCACTAAAACTCAGTAAGTGGTTAATATGTAGCAGTGAGGATGAATGGGAAGAAGGTATGGATAGTTAAAAGACAAAACTGGAAGAAGCACTGAAGGGCAGGTGGGGAATGTAAAAAAAGAATCAAGTTATATCATGTAGGGCTGGGGATTTAGCTCAGTGGCACAAGTGCTTGCCTGGCAAGTGCAAGGTCATGAGTTCGATTTCCGGTACCAAAACAACAACAAGAGAGTTATATCATGTACCGGTACAAATTCCCTGTCACGGATGTGATTGTTATGTGTACCTAAAATGTACCAACAAATTTAATTAATAAGAAATAAGTACATAAAAATAAAAGACAACCCCCCACATCCCCCCAAAAGGATAAAACTGGATATGGATATGGGACTGAATTTAAATTGTTTGGAAACAGGTGGAAAGTTTGAGGGGATGGGCTTCTTTTAAAAAACATGTGGGAGCCAGGAATGCAGCTCAGCAGCACAAGCGCCTGCCTGCTACGCACAAGGTCCTGAGTTTGATGCCCAGGACTAAAATACATACATAAATATAAATAAATAAAAAACATGTGTATCCAACAAGTCCCTTTTTGTCTTCCCAGAATGCCTCATTCCTGGACAGCCCGGAGGCAGATCTACCACTTTGTTTTGAGCAAACTGTCCTGGTGTGGATTCCTTTGGGCTTCCTTTGGCTCTTGGCCCCTTGGCAACTTCTCCATGTATACAGATCCAGGACCAAGAAATCTTCTATAACTAAGTGGTACCTGGCTAAACAGGTAAGTAACCTCTGTGTTTTCAGACAAATTTCTTGGTACACAAGGTAGGCATTTTCTTGGTGATTAGCACCGTCTTCTGTCTTTAATCAGCTGTACCTTGTGCTGCTGTCAGGAAAAGCCATGGTCTAGTCATGACCTATGCCTCACTGGCCCGTTGCCATAGTCCTTGGTCAAAGTAACTTTGATTTTTTTGCATAAGAATGATGACTCGGGCTGGGGATTTAGCTCAGCAGCATGAG
This sequence comes from Dolichotis patagonum, assembly GCA_004027295.1. Classification (NCBI taxonomy): domain Eukaryota; kingdom Metazoa; phylum Chordata; class Mammalia; order Rodentia; family Caviidae; genus Dolichotis; species Dolichotis patagonum. Next base: position 39 of record PVJX010028450.1, on the reverse strand, counting down.
CGCCTGCCTGTCAAGTGCAAGGTCGTGAGTTCGATCCCC
>PVJX010028449.1:0-23858 GCA_004027295.1 Dolichotis patagonum | reverse complement strand
ATACATGAAAAAATGTTCATCATCATTAGTCATGAGAGAAATGCAAATTAAAACCACACTGAGATTCCATCTCACTCCAGAAAGAATGGCCAAGATAGAAAACACTACCAACAACAAGTGTTGGAAAGGCTGTGGGGAAAAAGGAACTCTTCTACACTGTTGGTGGGAGTGTAGACTGGTGCACCCACTGTGGAGGTCAATCTGGAGATTCCTCAAAAACCTGGGTTTGGAAGTCCCATTTGACCCAGCTATTCCGCTTCTAAGCATATTCCCAGAAGAACTGAAAACATCATACCATGGTGATATATGTGCACCCATGTTTATAGCAGCACAGTTTGTAATAGCCAGATCTTGGAAACAACCTAAGTGCCCATCAACTGAGAAATGGATAAAAACGTTGTGGCATTTTTATACAATGGAGTCCTACTCAGCTATAAAGAATGATCACATCGAGCTATTTATAAATAAATGGACATGACTTGAGACCATTCTCTTAAGTGAAATAAACCAAACTCACAAGTGTAAATGCCATATATTCTCTCTAGTATGAGATTTGATGAGTATATAAGACTGTATGGTAAGCATGAGTCCCCATCTCATAGCTTTGAAGTCTTTCAAAGTTTTTAATCATGAGTTGGAATGGTTTTTTCCTGTTTTGTTTGACTATATCATGCGTGATGATATGAACAGCTGTTTTGAAGAAAACAAAACATTATGACAGCTATTGCTGATTTAATGTCATCCTTCTTAGAAGTCCTACCATGCTTCTTTTGTGCTACTACCATTGGTTCTATCTATCACATTGTGTCTTATTGGAATTCGAATATGTGTGATAGTTCAAACAAAAAAATTTTTTTTATCAAAAATGATATATTATAGTACCCATTGATCATTTTCTGTTATTCAGTTCAGAAAGCCCTGTAATTCTTTCACTATATGCATGGCTTTATACTATTGTGTTATGTTTGATATTATTGTATTTGAAACTATGCTCAACTATAGCAGAGTAAGAGATATGGTGTTAGCTACTGTTGATGTCCAATTGTTTTAATGTACTGTGTTGCCTATGTTGTCCTGTTCTGATCTGTTCTGTACTGCCCTCTTTTGTTTTATTCTCTTTCAAATAAAAATTAAAAAAAAAGAACTGAACATATGGTAGGGTATCTGAGGCTGTAAGAGGTCATCTTCTCTGTTGCCTAGAATGGGCCACATATGAGACCTCAACATTTTTCTTTTTCCTTGTTGGTGAATTGTGGAATTTATTGTTTTGAGTTGGACTCAGAATGCAGTATTTCTTATAAGGCTTGGTGTCATAGATCTTACATCTTTACTGAAATATATCATTCTTCTTGCTTCTATTTGGTTGGGAGAGACCATCATTAGGTTTTAACAAATTGAGGCCATATTAAAAACTGATTTCTTATTTATTTATTTTTTCATCCCTGAAAATGGGGCACATATTTTCATTGAAGACCAAAGTAAGGCATATATGGAGATCAGTTCAATTATGAAGAAGTCACATTTCAATAATTTAAAGATAATGCAGATGTTGTAATAATGTCAATATTCTTTAACTTCTACTCTTGGCTTCATGATTTAGGGATTTCCTAAGAACACAATACTTCTGAGTATAAGTGATCTCAAAGCAGTATTTGCTTCAAATTTTAATAAATTTGTCATGCATATCCTAAATATAGAATATTTTACCTATTTCCCTTAGAAAGTATGGAAATAAGTGTCATCTTAAGAATAAACTGCTAAGGAACACACAATATGTTTACTAGAGGAAGAGGAGTCACATCAGAGATGCACAGAAAAGATTCACTGAAGCCACAAGCAGCCTATAACAGAGGAGGTTCTTGCACTCTAAATCAGATAATTAATCTGATTGAACATGAAGATCATACATAATAACTGGAACATTGAAGAGAGAAGTGGAATCACTACAGTTGGGTTATTCTGCACAATACCCCACCTTTCTGGGGAGCAGCCTTTACAACAGCATTACAAATAGGCAGAGGGAGAACAAGTGATCAGATGCTGTGGAGGATGGATTCCTGGGTCAGTTTCTACTATATACCAACCCCCTTGCCCCATTTCCTCACCTCCAAACACTGGGGGACACTGCAGCCCAGTGACAACCTCAGCAGTGCTCTCCAAGGGCAAGGGAACCTCCCCACCACCACTCTAGGCAGAGAGTACAAACAAGTGAAAAGAGTAGGTAGATTCCCGAGGACCTTGCTACAAATACCATGAAGTTCCCTCAGTGTCATGTCAGCCTTGTCTTCTTCTGCAGACCCCAACCACTCACTGATGTATGAATACATTCACAGATTCCACAGGATCCCCGTTGGAGCACAAGCACACCCACAGCTCTGCAGTCCCTCTCCTGCATGTGAACCTGCCCACATATTTCACCATAACACCTGCAGGGAAGTGTCCTTGGGCAAGGACAAGTGATGGGGCCAGGTTCTGCCTTTGAGCTGGTGGACAGAACTCTTGAGACTGGGTTTGTTGGGGTTTGGGAGTGCAAAGTATAAAAGTGATGTTGTTGTGGCTGCGTGCAGCCAGACTGCAACCAAGGCAAGAAGGGAACTGTGTGAACACTCTAGCCTTTTGGCAAAGTGGTCACATATGAGTTGCATATATATTTCTTTTGTTGGAGCATTTAAACTGCATTCTTGGTGAATATCTTTGTTATTGTTGTTTTTTATTTTCGGTTTAGTTAGTTGGTGTGTATTTTCTCACCCTCTTCTTATTTCCCTATTTTCTTCAATGCAAGCTCTGATAGCAATACTATTTTCTTAGTTTTTCCCACTTTTTAAATTATTTCTCTCAAAAGTTTTAGTTTGCCATATTCTGCTTTCTCTCAGTGGACCCTATCTTCTCCTGTATTAACCTTCTGTCCTCTCTACTCTGTTCCTTTTCTTCTTCCTTGCCTTACCTAGTGTCCTGTATTCCCTTGCTTCTTTTCCACTTTAAAGGTGCCTGTTGAAATGTGTCAACAGATTCTGACAACTTCATAGCTTTCTTCCACACTAAAATACACCTCCTTCCTCCTACATCTATCTCATCCTTGTCCCCACAAATATCTTCTTAAAGTTCTTATTACTAACACTTCAATCCAGCTAAAAGATGTTGGATAGAATATGACTCAATATCTATTTTTCACCTATTATTGTTCCCCTGATTTCTATGCTCCATAGACTTATACTCTTCATTCAGCTATCCTTTACTGTCTCCCCTCCATTTCTCCTTCCACATCATAGAATAACTGCTAATAACAATTGATTATTAAGTGTTGATAACAAGAAGAGTATTGATAAAGGGTGAAAATGAAAATCAAGGTCTGTCACGTGTAACTGATGTATGACTTGATCCGTTGATGCTGCTATAATCAGGAGTGATTCTTGCCTTAGGCATAGGTACAGAGTCCACATCACTTAAATAGCAGAAGGAATAAATATTCTCTCTGGACAAATAACTCTGAAAACACATCACAGGAAGATAGTATCTTACTGAAAAGATACTTACATCAATTGCAAGCTCTCCTTATCCTATTTGATCTCAATCCTCTGCAGGAGAAGAAAAGGAAAAAAGGAGGGTAAAATCACTCAGATGTACGTACACAGAGGAACATGGTAAAACAATGCAAAAATAAAAAAGGAGTACTACACTCTCTCTACTCTTCCAAGGCAGATCCAGGGGGCACAAATGAAGAGAAAAGCAACACCAGGTAGCAGAGCTTTACAAAACCAATTAATACATTCATGATGGGGCCATAATTTGTATGTCTCACTGCCAGGTGGCTGTGATTTGAATTGATTGCACCATCATGTGGCTTGAACCAGTGGTGGTACATATGTAACTGTCCCATCAGATGGCTCGCACTGCTTCTCAGGGGGTCTTTGGTTATAATAGCATAAAGGAATTGATTTAGCAGACCAGATGTCATCATACTACCGTTTCTTAAGGAAAACATTAAAATGGTATGAGAAATTGTAATACAGCTAATTTGTGGTACAACAAATACCACATAATATGTAAATACATATTATGCACACCAGCAATGAGGTACTTGTAAGATTTTCATATTAAAACTTAATGAATTAATTATCAATAAACTATTAATCTATGAAGAAACACTACAGGCAAAATTTGCTTTAAAAACATTTACTTTATAATAGCTTATTTAGGATCAGCAAGAAACATAGCCAAGTTATCTGAAAAATAGGTGTTTCTATGGTTGCAAAAAAGCAAACACATTATGATGTTTTGTGAACTCTGTACAAATCTGCTGCCTTTGTGTGTAAAATGTTTTTAAGAAATTGACAAATATAAATTTCTTTTAATGAAATAAGTAAATTTGTTGATTATTGTAGTAATTTTTAAAGATGTAGGAATAGCATTAATATTTATATTTGGCAATATTTATTCAATGAAACTAACTAACTAGAAACTAACTAGATTCAATCCATTTATAAATTTTTAAATTAATTTTAGTAGTAAAAGACTGGAAAAAGTGATTAGATACATTTGCACAGCCAGTGGTACAAACTGCCTGACTGGACAGCCATTCACAATCTGGTGGCTCAAGGTGGCAGGAGTGAGTTAAAGAAGAGTTAAAGAAAGTTGGTGAGTGAAAAGAGGACATGACCCAAAAGTCAAGGGAGAAGCGAAGAAAGAGAAAAAGGAAGAAAAAAGGACTTAAGATGTATTGCATATATGTACCAACTTTTCACAAAGAATGTAAGCATTATGTATCACACACACATGTACTAATATACTACAGTTCTAAAAAAGCTACTAAACAACAAAACAAATAAACATAATACATTATGTTTACAGAATTGAAATATGTACATATACATCTTACATGTTTTGTGCCAATTTCTTATGTGTTTTGTATCAATGATTACAATGAATGTAATAATTATTTACTGCAAACATGTACTAATAAAAATTTAAAAATTCCATATAAAGGTAACCAGAATTATAGCAGACTTTCCAGTGCAAGCTCTGGAATGAACTATTTCAATGAATAGAACTATTTCAATGAATAAATAGAATGAGCTATTTCAAATGATAAAAGTGAAACACCGGTCAACCCAGATTAATATACCTAGTAAAAGCTTCCTTTAAAAAACAGCATAGCTGGGGAGGGAGCAAGCAGTCACCCAGGGCACAGTTTTCAGTGGCATTTAAATAGGTTAACATACTCAGGTATGTTGGAGGATTTAAATTTAAAGAACTACCCTGAGCTGCCTTCAAAATAGATGGGGAAATAACGACATTACATGCAAAAGAATAAGTCAAGAGATTTGTGAATATCGAACCAGCACTCCAGAAAATATTTAAGAATATACTGAGCAGACACAATAAAACCAACAAAGTAAAAATCCAGATGTAATGAATACATCAACCAAGGCAAATAAATAAGCTACACAGAACAAGACAAAAAAATGTGTTATCAACAAAGGAGTACAATGTTAGAATCAATTAGTATCTCAGTTATATCTCTTAATGTTAATGGCATCAACTCTGCAAGCAAAAGACATATATTGGCAGATTGATCAAAGGACAGAATCCAATAGTTTGTTGCATTAAAAATTCATCTAATCAAAAAAGATATTCGTAAACTAAAAATCAAAGGATGGAAAAGAATATGTCATGCACTAGGATCCCTAAAACAAAAAGGGGTAGCAACTTTACTGTCAGAAAAGTAAACTTTAAGTTAATACTGATCAGAAGAAACAAGGACGGCCACTACATAATGTTTAAGGGAGTAATCCAACCAAGATAACACTTTAAACATTTATGTACCAAAAACCAGAGCACTTACTTTCATAAAACAAATACCATTGGGCATAAAAGATCAAATAAACACAACATAATCACAGTGGTAGATTTCAACATTTCATTTGCACAAAGAGATAGATGAACTAAAAAAAATAAATGAAGAAGCTGTCAGAGCTGGACCAACTTTTGAACATATGAACTTAATAGATGCTTACAGAGTATCCTACCCTACTACAAAGTGTACGTTGTTCTTTGCAGAACATGGAACTTTACCCAAAACATGTCACATTCTAGACTAAAAATCCTGGTTAAATAGATATAAAATATCAAAATCATCAATGTTTATTATCAGACTATTATTCAATTCAATTAGAAATCAACAACAGAAGAAATCCTCCCAAATTTAGAACCTCTAAAGTAAAGATTTGCATCAATGAGATTAAGAATATAAAAGATAAAATCACAATGCTGTCAAACTCCAGAAAATAGTAACTAATATGAAAAATTTTATTCCAACAAATTTGAAATTCTTAAAGAAATGGATATGAATTACCAAAACTGAACAAAAAAGGACATGAAAATGTCATACACTCCACAAACAAGAAATGAAATTGATACAGCAATAAATAAACCTACGAACTAAGAAAATCCCAGGATCTGATTAATTCACTGCTGAATTCTACAAAACCTATAAAGATATGTCATCAATGCTTTCCAAATTTTGAATGAAATTTAAAGAGTACTTCTCAACTCATTTTTGATCAGCATCACCCTGATCTCAAAACCAGACAAATATCCAACTTAAAAAAATGACTACAAGCGTCTCTTCCATGAATAAAGATGGAAATATTTTTAACAAGATATTTGCAAATAGAATGTAGCACTTCATCAAAAGGGTCGTATGTCATGGCAAAGAAGGTTTCATTCCAAGGTTGCCAGGATGGTTCATCATACACAAATCAGTAATTATTATACATCACATAAACTGAAACAAGGACAAAAACAGTATGATCACATCAATAGATACAAAAATAGCTATTGGAAAAACCCAGTATACATTCATGCTTTTAAAAACCCTGAAGAAAGTAGGATCTTCATTTATCTGACTTACCTAAATCTTATGAAAACTGATTTACCACAAACTAATGAATAACATCATATTAAATGAAGGAAAAACTAAAAATTTTCTCTTTTTAAAATCAAGGACAAGTATGCCCATCATCACTACTTCTGTTCAACATGATACTCAAAACTTTAGCCAGAACAATCAGACAAAAGAAAGAAATAAAAGGTATATGTATAGGAAAGAAAGAAATCGAATTCTTATTGGCAGTTGCATGATGCTCTATATACAAAACTCAAAATTTTCCACAAAACTGCTTAAAATTAATAACCAATTTTGTCATTGTATATATATATAAAATCAACACACAAAAATCTACATCATTCACCAATAATGAACTCAATGAGAAAGAAATTATGCAAACAGTATCATTCACAATAGTATTAACAAAATTGGAAACCTAAGAACTAACCTAACCAAAGAAGTGAATGATTAAGTAGGTAAAACACTTGAAGTACTAGCTTCCGGGAAGGATTTTCTCAGCCGAAATCCAACTGTAGAAGAAATAACAGTAAGAATCAAACACTGGGATTATATAAAATTATAATTCTTCTGCAAAGCAAAGGAAACAATCAGTAGAGTAAAGGGACAACCTACAGAATGGTAAAGAATTTTTGCCAGCTATTTCTCAGGAAAAGTATAATATCTAGACTGTATAAAGAATTTTAAAAAACATCCAATCAAGAATGGGCAAGTGAAATTGACTTTCTCAGAGGTAGCATAAATAACCACCAAACATTAAAAAATGTTCAACATTGCTGGCCAAAGAAATGCAATTTAAAGCAACATTAAAATTTAATCTAATTCCAGAAAGAAGGTCAATCATCAAGGAATCAAATAATAATAAATGCTAGTATGACTGTCATGGAAAAGGAACTCTTTTATGTAATAATGGGAATGCAAAATAGCACAACTGTTATGGAAATCAGTATGAAGATTTCTCAAAGAAATAAAACTAGAAATTCCATTTGACCCAGTTATTGCCCTGTAGGCATCATCCTAAAAGAGCTAAGAACATCGTTTGCAGTCACACATACATACTATGTATATGATAGCAGCACAATTGATAAAAGCTAAATCCTGGAAGCAGACTGTATGTCCATCAACAGATGAATGAATAAATAAAATGTGTGTATACAAAATGGAATACTATTTGGCTATAAAGAAGGACAAATGAGACATTTGTAGGAAATACACCTAGAAAATATAATGTGAAATAAAACAAATCCTACACAGAAGCTTAAATACTGTATGGTATCTGTCACTCAAGTAAGGCAAAGTACAAATAAAGAGTAAAACAAAGAACTAATAAAAGAAAACAGGGAGCTAAATCTTTGCAAAAGGGAAGGAGGGCCAAGAAATGGGGATAAGATAAAATAAAAAATTTAAGATGTATCATGTACATGTATGGAATAGTCACATGTATGAAATATGTCATAAGTATATCAAAGTAAAAATAACAATAATGATGACAGTAATAATAAAAATGGGGAAAGAGAATTTAGAGATGGAGGAAGGGAGGTGGATAGGCAAGAGCAAGGAATTAAAAAAGAATCAAGATGGACTGGGGATTTAGCTCAGTGGCTTAAGCGTCTGCATGGCAAGCATAAGGTTGTGACTTCAATACCCGGTACAAAAAAAAAAATCAAGATGTGTTATTTACATGTATCTACTCCTTAAAATGTAAACTTCATGTACTGCAACATGTACTAATAAAAATGCACTAATAAAATAAAATTTAAAAAAAGTAAAATGCTGAGTCTGACACTATTATCTTGACAACTCTCACATGATAACTTTACCACATTCCTGCGATATATGCATGCAAATCATCTTCAGTCTTTTAAAGGATAAAACTGAGCTGAAGTCACTTAAATATTTTCACAAGCCGAAACCAGTTGATACTCAGCACTTGCTCTAGGTTGTTCCTAAAATATTGGCAACTGTCTTTTATGCATTAAAATAGAATTTGAAAAAAGAAGGATTCAACTCCATAATGAATGATTTTTGAAGGATAGAACCAAGATCAAATGTACCTATAGAACATAAGATTGAGTGTCAGTAGCACTGGACTTGTCAGGGGGAATTTCCCACAGGTAGCCTGGCTGTTCGTTCTCCAGCCAGTCATTCAGTCACAGGGTCTGTATAAAAATTTGGATGACCTTAAAAGGTTTTTCCAATTCTAAGCACTATTAAATCTCTGAAGAGGTTTCAAAAAGCTTGTTTGTAAACCTACAATGTTAGTACTCTGAAAAACATGGACAAATATTAAGCAGAGAAGAATTGATGGGTTTTATTTTCTGAAAGTACAAAAAGCCCCAGTGCTGTTCCTGAAGCAGACACATTTGAAATGTCAGCAGATACCTGATCACAAACCCAAAAACATCTTGTTGCCTGTTAACATTGCAGCTTGCAGGAATTTTTCTTCTATTTATCTGTCTGTCTATTTGTCTATCTATCTATCTATCTATCTACCTATCATTTATTTCTGTATCATGTCAATGCATATTTCAAGAAATAGAACTGAGCAAATTCATAGAGTGCAAAATAATCTCTGTAACTAATTACAAAGTGGAAATAATATTTAATTGTTTCTTGTCATGTGTATAAAATTGAGTGAGAAAAAGGTCATTAGGTAGCAGAAGGTACATTTTCAGGCTTTCTTGGCTACAGAAAGTTAAAAAGAAGAAATCAGTAATGTTTGCTTCTCAAATTTGGACACACACAGTGTGATAGAGAAATGAGCATTTCATACCTCTTCATAATGAAATGTGACTTCTAAGTTACTGATCACACTTCTGTCTCTCAGGATATATCACCCTCATTAACCTTAGGCTTCCTTTCACTAGTTGATGAGCTCTTGTCTAATAGGGCCTTTCGGAAGACATTTAACTGGGCCCTGTGGGTGAGAGTTAGGGAACTATAAGGATTCAATACAAAATAAATCATTGACAAGGACATGACCATGTCCATTGGAGATGACACTAAAAAGCCATGAAGATAAAGGTGTTGAGATAGTATCTCATGAAATTGTTCCTGACTGGAACTAATTTTGTTGTGTTAAAATTTTTGGTATTCTGGGACAGAATGTTAACTAAGGAGCCAAAGAGTTCAAAGCAGGCTTCCTTCATGATCTGTATGTGGATTGTGTCCTAGGATAGAAGATAAGAATCTAGAAGCTTCCCTTCACTAAAGTGAGATTGGCCGAGTGTCTTATCAGTCGGTGGAACAATGAGATCTACTAGAGATGTCATTTGGCCTTGTGATCTGCTTAAGGATTTGTTCACTTGGATCTTATATGATCATACCATAGAGAGGTCTTCTTTGAAAACTTCATGATAAAGGGGAAAAGTTGGCACACATATACTTGGTTCAAGGGCAGTGAACTAGGAAGTAATTTCATGGGCCATGCGAAAACTATGCTGTCAGTTGTTTAGCTTCAGCCCAAGAAGGGAAGACTTTTACAATAGAAACACTAAAAACTAGTAATAAAAGAACTAAGCAACTAATATATTAACATCTCTGATAGTTTCAAGGCATAAATTGTCATTGTTTTAGTTCCTGGGTAATGTAACATAAAAATAAAAGGGAGAGATTGAATTATATTGACATGAACTGACAGGTCAGAGGGGTACAGAATTGGGATACCAGGGAAGGGGGTATCTAATGACTGCCACTGTGTAAGCATCTATAGACTGAGCTTCACTGCCTTTGGCAAGAGATCTTCATGAATTAAGAACAGAAAATGAAAACCATCTCAGGGAGACTCAAAGAACAGGTTCCTAAACCCAGGAAAGACACCTTAGGGGACTGCTAGAGAAATCTAAGAGAGCTACAGTCAAAGTAAGGCTGTTTGGACTACTACACTAAATGCAACAGATTTTATAAAAAACTCTGGCTATATAAGCAAAATACAGATTTCCACTTTGTAAGTTTATAAAGTGTTACTTTCATGATCCTATAATCCTGGTTGCTTTTTTCAAGCACAAAACAATTTTAAAGAAACCAATAAAAATGATTCCCTCTGCAAAATCCTGGTAATCCTTAGCTTGCAACATTAGGCCTATAGTTCTGGGTTACCCAGTAGGGGAATTAATTGCTGTTATGTTAGATGCATGCAGGATTCCCCTGTGTTCTTTGGTGGTGACAGAAGTATATTAAGAACCACAAATAAAAATAGCAGCATAATTAAAATATAATGGAAAATCTCTGACAGTTAGAACTCAGTCTATTCTGTTGTTCTTCTCAAGGCATCTTGACAAGAAGAGTAATTTCTAAAACAAATCCCATTTTAATGTTTTAAGTTAAACACAGATAATTTGGTGGAAGTAGCACAGTTTTGAAATAAGATCTATAATACTCTGATTTGTTTCCCTGAAGCAGTTTTAATCTGGTAGAATTACATTGTGTTACTGGCACCAGGTCACTCATATAATGTCAGTGACTTGTAGAGATCTGGGGACAAGTTAAAGGATCTGAGAGACCTCTGTGTGTATTCTATTAGGTACTTTTGTGATTCAGACGGTACTTACCATTCTGCTGGACCTAGTCACTTCAGCCAGAAAGCAAATAGGAGGATGGGACAAGGAGCAAAAAGGAGAGGAACTGAGAAAAAAGAAGAGAGGACAAGAGAGAGGAGAGGTGAGGAGAGGAATGGAGAAGAGAGGGGAAGGGAGGAGCAGAGAGGATGGATTTTATTTTGATAATCAAGTTTTTCTTCATATCCGTTAAGCTATGAATCCATAAACAGATAAATCAATTCATGAAAACATAGCACTAGTGATCCCATGACCTACCAAGAGACCTATCTGTAAACATCAAACCTTCAATGTGTGAGCTTTTGAGAAATATTTAAGACTCAAATCATAATACTTAATATGCTGATTTAATTTCCTTTGGATATATGCCTCAAAGTGGGATAACTGAATCATATGGAGATCTATTTTTACTTTTTTTGAGGAACTTTCACACTGTTCTTCAAAATGGCTGTATTAATTTATATTCTTCTTGATAGTATGCAATGGTTTCTTTTTTTTCATATCCTTGCTAGCATTTATTACCTTTGTCTTTTTGGTAATAAAATTTCTGACTGAAATGAAATGATGTCTCACTGCTTTATGGATTTCCATTTTCCTGATGGCTAATGATACTGCAGTTTTTTCATATATTTGTAGGCCATTTCTTCTTTTGAGAAATGTCTATTCATATCTTTCTCATTAATCAGATTATTTGTTTTGTATTATTTTTGAAATCCTTATTTATTCTGTATATAAATCTCTTGTCACATGAATAGCTGACAAATATTTTCTTCCATTCTGGAGGTTGTCCATTTCCTTTTTGATTCAGTTGCATTTTAAATGAAGTGATTTTATTTTTTTATGAACTACTCACAGGATCAATAATAACAGCATCCTATGCCACTATGTAAACACAACTGTTCAATAAGCACTTATAGAAAAATGACCCATATCACTGATAGAATCCCTAGGAACAACACATTCTTTTCTTAGGAGGAGAAATTGCCTTTTCCTATGAGTGACTCTGCCACTGTGTTTATTATCTCTGGATCTTCCCTTAGCCCTTCAGCATTCTCTAATACCTCTTTTCATGTTTCTCAGTAAAGCAGAATACAATTCTCTGCAATCTTGGTGAAGAAGTTGTCCCTATCATCATAAGTGTTCTTGTATTGTCTTGTTTTAACTAAATGAGAATTTCATAGTAACCTTAGCTTAAAAGAACTGCAACTGAAGAACTTTAAGTATCTCTCTCCCTCTCCTCTCTTCCCCATGTTAGATGTATATCAAATTTATAGATAGTCCAAAACTGATTCTTTTAAATTCTGCGAGGCCTAGTTTTTGCTTTTGTCTTTAATTCTGTTCTACCAGTATCAGTCCCTATCTTCCTGTTCCAAATAAATGGAATGGATGGGACCTTGCTTTAAAATGTTCTGTAAGTGGAAAACTCTGGAAGAATAATAGTCTTTCCTTTTGTTTTGAAATAAAGAGAAGAATTTCTCTGTTATGATAAATTTTAGTTTCTAATTTTAAAAAGAAAGAGGAAATCTTTTAGGTTTCCTGAGTTTAGAAATGTCTTTTTCTGTATGAAGAAATGAGTAAACAGTTTACAAAGCTGGGAAATATAGATTCACTGTGCCAAACTGGATTTCAAATTTGTCAAATTTTTGTTCTCATATCTCTTGAGAGAGTCCAATGTCCTAAAACTTTTTGTTAGGGCAATCTCCCAAACTCAAATCAAAATTTGAAGGAAGTAGGATTCCTAAAATCAAGTTTGAAATATCTGTGTCTGATCTTCTCTATATATGGGGGCATGTATTTATATGTTTGTGTATTTGGGCAGATAAATATGTGTTAATACAAGAAGCCTGAAAAATGCAATAGTTTCTTCTGGGTCCTCAGCTGATTATGTAAAAATATGAAACTAGTGGGGACTGGAGTACTTAAGCATGCTGTGTAGGAGACGAAGTGTGTCTAGAAATAGGTTTTGTTCATGTCATACCTCTAATGAGAATTACCTACCATTTTGGACTAAAACAATAGTCTTCTTCAAATGTGAAACCATGAACTTCTATAATTTCAAAACATATTTTAATTGAGGCTAATGGTATTCACAGATTAATAATTTCATTTTTGGAAAAGACCAAGTAATAAGTTAAGTGACACTTTTTTTCTAAAAGTTAAGTGAGGTACCTCAGATACACAAGCTTCAGTATCACACGGTTTCTCATATGAGAAACTCAAAATATAAATATAGTGCAAAATAAAAGATAATACAGTAGGAAGTAACCAGATAGATCTGTAACACATAGGCAGGTGGGTGGGAAGGGGAAGAAGCAAGCTGTGTTATGTGCATGTATCTACTCACTAAGATGAGTTTAAACTCCAGGTACTGCAAATATGTACTAATAAAACAAAAATTAAAATTAAAAAGGAAATTGGATAACAAAGCACTCCTATGAATCTGAACTCATCCACAAGTCAGGGAATGACTTCTACTTGCTAGTCTAAGTCAGTTGCAGTATTTCCACATCCTTTTTCAGTATTGTTTTTTTTTCAGTATTTTTTAAGAAATCTTTTTGTAACAATCTTTTTGATTTATTCCTTGTACAGTATAACCACTTTGAAGGTAATAATACACAGTGTAATAACTGTTATACTCTTATTAGTTGGTTATAAAATTTTTTATAAAATAAAAAAATGGCAATAACAGAATTCTATTAATAACAAGTGAGAAGCAGTTCCAGAGAAATTTGAAACTGCTAATACATTGAAGGTAGCCATAGCAATAATAAAAATAAACTCCACTCTTGACTAAATTGATTCAAATGTCCAAGAATAAGTATTATTTTTCTTAGTTTCACTATCAGCAGCAGTATGAAAATCATAGAATTATGAGATATACAAAAATCAAGGGAAAAAAAGCTCCATGTGAATAGATCAATCCATGAAAAAACCAGACTCAGAAATGATCCAGACATTGCAATTATTAGACAAGGAGTTTCAATTAAATATTAAAATGTTGAAAGCTCCAATGTGGAAAAAAAATAAACATAGGCTATAGTAGATTGGGAATTTTATCTAATCAATGGACGAGCCAAGAAGAAAAGTTAGAAAGAAAACACACAGAAATGATAAGTGTCTTCCACAGTCTCATCAGTACCCTTGATGCAGCTGAGGAAAGATCTAGTGAATTTGAAGGCCGGTCAATAGGGATAATTCTTACTAAAACCCAAGGACAAAAATGAAATAAAATTGAAGCCACCCAAGAGCTTGAAATACAATTAAACAGTAACTAACATGTGTAATTGGATTTCTTACAGAATGAAAGTGAGAGAATGGGGTATAATGTGCAAAGATGCAGTGACTAAGAATTTTCAGAATAATGAACCATACTAAACCACAGTCCAAAAATACAATATTCAGGGTACTATCTTTTTCCTTTAAAAGAGAAAAGATAAGAAATCACTGGAATGCAACATATGCAAACATCTATTGTCAAAGATGAATTTGAAAAGTTTGAAAATAAGCAGAAATTTTAAAAAGCTAAACACATTATAGAGCAAAAATTTTCAAAAAAGTTAAACACATTATAGAGAAAGGTTTAGAGTTAAAACAGGTATCTTTAGAAATTGGGTGCTGGCATTCATGAGTTAGAATTTTTAAAATACCTATACTGTAAAGGAAAGACAAAAAATGACAGCCTATAATTCTATACCCAGCAATAACAATTTCAGCCTCAGCTTGTTTTTACCACTCCTCCAAGTGCAGATTCTGAAACTTCTGCCTCACTTGATTCTGACATTGCCTTCTCAAATCACGTGTTGTATGCCTATTTCTCCTCTGTAGTGTCTTGCTATCTAGTAATCTCATCACTAGTGGATCATGAGATGTTTGGAATTTCCAGGAAGTTAATAGTTATCAGGTAGAGAAAGAATTATACATTGTTTCTCTGCCCCACTTAGTGTTTTATTCATTATAGAACATAATATATTTTTGTCCATCTTTAAGTTATATTTGTTTTTTTAACTTTTATTAGCACATTTTGGAGTACACAATAATTATATTGATAGTAGGGAATCAGTACATGTACATAACACATTTCAGTTCCTTTCTTCTTCCCTATCTATCTTCTTTCATTTTTTCAGCATCAGCTATCTTCTAAGACTTACAAAGTTAATTATCATATATGCAGATGGAAAACTAGACTAATAGGCAAAAGCATATAAAACATGTAAGATAATTGTACTAGGTCAAGGTATAATTTTAAGAACATAATCCATGCTGGATTACAATATCAACCCCCTTTCTTTATCTTTTTCTGATTATCTGTCTTTAAAAAATAAAAGTAACATGTTTAAATCAAACTTCTTAGTTGACTGCTTTTGATTATGATATGTGGCAGATTGTTCTCATATAGTAATCTGAGGAAAAGAAATCTGGCATGTGAGACAGAAAAATAAAAGACAATAAAACAAAAACTCAGGTTTTTTATGATTAATGTTGTTCTTTATTTATTTTCTTTTTTAAAATTTATTTTCTTATATGCATGATAATTTCCTGCTTCTTAGCATCTTCCATCCGATTCTTCTTTCTCTGCTTAAAAAGAATCTTTTTGGTTCAGTAAAATCTTTGATAAATTGTATGAGTAGAATGAGCTAAGAACCTTCTACTATACACCCATCAATGTTGATGGTTCCGGAATTGTTTATCTTGAACAAATAGTAAAGAAGGTCAGCTAGAGAAGTGTTTGTTTTCTTGAGAATGTCTGTGTTGAGAATTGCTTGTGAAGGTAGGGAAAGATGAAGATGCTAGTAGTGGATGAACTTTTATAGAGAAGAGATTAGAGATCTAAGGATGGTACTTTGAAAGCTCTGTTGAGGTGTGTTAACTTCCTCATATCTCCCTGACAGTGCTAACACTTTAGAATTTGGATTCATTAGGAAAAGAGAGATAAGACTGATTTTGCAAAATGCTCAATTTGTCATGAAAGGGGTTGTGAAATTAGAGGCAACTACAGGAAGACTAGCCCTCATGGATTATATAACATTTCCATACTGAAAAGAACAGCTGCATTTCTGAGCTTTTCCAAGATCTTTCTTGACTTGGCAGAAAAGCAACACTGTAAAACCTGTTTAATTTGTTTTGAATGGGCAGGTAGATTTTAACTTTCTAGTGGGAATTACAATGTAAGCTGAGAAAATGTACTTGCTAAATTTTGCAAATGAAAATAGAAAGAACAAAGAGATCTGCAATGATTACCATAGTCATCAAATTTTGCAAGGTCTTTCCAAAAAGGATAGTCTCTAAGTATGATGTAGCTTTAAAATAAACATTAAATTGATTATACTGAGAGACCACAGCTGTGATTATACTGTTTAACAAGCCTGTACTTCCTTTTTCACTCATTTCCTTTTGATAGGTATTCTCCTTCCACTAGAGGTATCTGTCTGTGCTTATTAGGTCCTCTCTGGGGGTAAGAATTTACTTCTGGGTACCAGAAACAATCAATTATCCAGACATTCCACATCAACTTCACATTTCCATTTAGGCAATGAGGTTATAAAAGCTTACTTACTAGGAAACAATTCTCAATGTTGACATCTACAGCTATTCCTGCCAAGATAGATAGCTATTTCCCTGGCACAGCTATACAATGAATTAGCAGCTGATTTATAAGTTATTTTCTAGATTTTCCTGTAGTATAATGTGAATATACTTCTTATCATAGTTATTGGAGGCTGTACTCAAGAAAAGTGTGTAGAAATTGTGGTGCGTTATTTCCAAAGATTGCCACATGATTGCTTCTACCCTGAATAAAATTTTACAAGGTGATTGTGCTCTCCTCTATCAAGAGAGAGAGTTTACTTTCTTCCCCTTAAGTGAGACTGATTTCAATAACTCACTTTAAATGATGCAATTTGACAGAAATCACTTTGTGAAACTTCCAAGTTTAGACCTTCAGAGATCTTGAAATCTCAGAGTTTGTTTCTTAGAATAAACATCTAAGGAAGTCTTACACTATCCTTCTGAGAGAAAGGCCATGTAGAACCAAGCTCTAGGGATGAGAGATTAAGTAGCAAGAGAGACTCAGCCTTGCCCTGGCCATTCTGCTGCCTGTACAAAAGCCCAAACAGGAATCGGGCTTCCAGCCTCATCAAACTATGCCAGTCAGCATCCGATGAAATACAACCTTGCTTTCATTGTAGAATCTAGAATAAAGACATGATTTTTGTTTCCATCCACAAATTTTTCAAGTGTTTTTTATGCAACAATAAATAACCAATACTGCAGTGAACTAGTATTGTAGTAATGAAGATGATGTTGATGATGCTAAAATGGAAGTTAGATTTACATATGTTTTGGCATCTTTCAAAATGATCTGCTTAAATTCCTGATTTAACAACCCCAAAGACACTGAGAAATAAATATTATAGCTTGTGCCTATTTTTACAGAAGAGAAACGAGGTCTGGAAGGGTTACAAAACCCAGAGTCAAAAATAAATCGAATAGATGGCAGCATATGAAATGTTCGTAGGTGATAGACTTTGTCCTGGTTCTTTCCACACATATCTTTTTGTATTTCATGACATAATTATGCCCTCTTACAGTCTACCTCAGGGGTGGAATCTAGTAAGTGAGAGATGTAGCTTTCAAGTCCAATTTATTTTCCTAAAACCTCCTCAAAGATCTATTTGATTATTTAAAATATTTCTTGAGGTGTCTTCCCAAAAACCTTTAAAATCAACCAATAAAATCAATAGTTAAATTTTTTTAAGGTTACAGGACTCCATATCATTATAAAAAACCAAACTTACTTTATATGCTATTAACAAATTAGAAATAGAAATAGAAAATAAAAGACTCAGCTACAATCAAACCAAAACCATGAAATACTTTGGTATAAATCTAACAAAAGACATTTATGATATATATGCAGAAACTAAAAATCACCAATGAAAGAAATCAATGTCCTAAGTAAGAGACATATTATGTTCATGGA
Organism: Dolichotis patagonum; assembly: GCA_004027295.1. NCBI lineage: Eukaryota > Metazoa > Chordata > Mammalia > Rodentia > Caviidae > Dolichotis > Dolichotis patagonum. Next base: position 5,419 of record PVJX010028449.1, on the reverse strand, counting down.
TTGCAAGTTTTACTATTCCTAAATATCTATTCTCCCCAACTATACATAGATTCGTACAAATTGATATACTGATTTTCTGGTAATTTCTTCCTGTGACTGGAACTGTAGGCTGCTGCACTGGACTATTCATTTCTTATTAACTGGGTCCATCTAATTTGTCATTGACTCTCCAGATCTTTTTAAAAATCATTTTATTGGTATGACAGATATACATAATGATCACACTCATCATAGAGATGATGCAAAGCCATGCTTGGGACATAGCAGTGCCTCATGTTCTGCTTTGAGCTGCTGCGTACAAAAAGTGAAGATGGTTATTTGCTTACTTCTACCTTTCAAATCTTGCCTAGCAGCTCTTATGGCCCAGATTAACCCAGAATTATGCAGGAAAGGGAGTTCTTAGAAATGTAGTTCTAACCTGGCTAAAATTTTACCACATGTGCTTGCCAGTTTCTTATTCATATGAACTGATAGCCACTATATGACAAGATTAGGAAGGTATATGTATTTTATTGGGAAAGTTATTTTTAAATTTATTTTAAAATTATTTTAAAATTTATAATAAAACCAAACAAAATAAAACTGAATAAAGCCAATCAGAACAGAACAGTGAAATCTATACAGAGCTTCAAAACTAGATAATAGGAAATCAACAATAGCTACCACAATGTCTCTTGTTTTCTTTTAAATAGCTGCCCATACCATCAGACATAATAAAACCAAACAAAACAAAACATAAAAATGATGGCATAGGTCCCAAGTAATGTGGGGAGGGCAGATCCAGGACCAGAAATTTCTGATTTTCAGCTCTGTGTTCTTCCAACCCTTCTTTCTATTGTCTGTGGGTAAAGGTGAAACTCTCTTATTCCTATGGAGTATATGCACAGGTGGTGCATTATTTTTCCAGTTCTAGATAAAATTCATACTTAATTTTTATAATCTTTGCCCCAATCAGCCTAAGAGTACTATATTATTCAGAAATCATATTTATTCAATGAAGAAGAAATGATTTAATTTTAAAATAATGAAGTCTGCTTTTTTTTTTGGATTCTCTCTCTTTTCTTTGATTTTCTTTTCTGATAATTACAAGGAACTCTATTTCAGGACTGGTCTGTATTAATTGAGTACACCACTGTTTTGATCAGTGGGATTCTATGTTTAATGCCCTTAGCATGTACTCATCCTATTGCAGCTGGACCAAGCACTCTTTCTTCAGATCAGCAATTTCCCTACAGAACATATTATGGGTATAAACAAGGAGGTAAAAGCAGTGAACGTACTTGTGATGACAACATAAACCTCAGTAACAGAATTAAACCCATACAGTTGGTCTAAGAATTGTCATTGTTGAAAAAGGGGAACATTCACAATGTACATTCTGGTAGCCACATTTTAGGTTAATTTAGTATCAGTTACTGATCTGTAGAATTTTAAATAAAAATTATTTAACTTCCTTGTGTCTTTGTCTCCTTCTATGTGAAATGGAACTAAGTTTTCCTTCACCATCTTTTTATACTCAATCATAAGTAGAAAGTTAGTAAAGTTAATAATATAAAATCCAGGATGAAATAACAAGTCACTTCCCATAAATGCAATCTTATGTTTAATCAAGGCTACCAATCAAGATTTTTGGCACTAATGCAGATAAATCCTAAATATATTGAGAATAGCTATAATTTCATCTGCATCAATTTCACTTACTGAAACCATTTCACAACAATTTTTAACTTAATAGTCAATAACTCATGGAAAAAGTAGGAAATTAAATGATACTCTTTCAGTTTTTAAAGATGCATCTACATTTGATTTTTTATATGTATGAGTCATTTTTCTTGGACTCTAAGAAATGTTTATAGCACAGTCATTACAACATAGGGTACTTTTATAAATATTAGTTTCTTTTTCTATTGGTTAACCCAAAAATATTTCATTGCAATTGATAAAATCTTTATCCAAATTCCAGTGATAAACATTCTTCTGGAGTTGAAAGTTATCACATTGTCAAAGCTAAATTTTCTTTTTATTTGTTAATTATGGATACATGTATGAACTGATATATCTAATATCTAATACTGGGAAAGAAAAATCAAGAAATAGCATATCCTTTCTGTATTTTTAGGGAATATATTTTCAAAGAGTTGCATTCTCTTGTTCTGATTTCACTGACAATTTGGAGATCTTTGTTCTGCATCCAACTTTTTAGAGCTCAAATATCCAATTTTGTTGTTTTCCTCATTTGGTAGATACATCTGGTCCTAAAGTGTCAAAGGTACAGAAGCCTCATTAAGGTACTAAAATTGTGCTTGTATTCTTCTCAGCATGTGGATGCCAAGCCAGACACTTCACTAGCTACCTAAAGACCCATTTTACTGTCTGGAGAAGATCTCAGCTTTTTCATACTTTTGCTTCTCATTTGGCCAACAAAATAGTCTCCTTAATGAAAGAAAAAAGAAAGAGTACCAACAGTCTAGTTGTATGACAGACATTGTCATACAAATGGAAAATTTAGGTCAGGTTTGGAGAAAGGAAAATTATAGATTATTCTTAGAGAAAGATCTTGGTAGCCTGATGATTTACTACTAGTGGAAGCATTACAAATCAAACAATTTTGTCATTTCATTCTTCCCCCAAAGCTCTTACATTTCCATTAGAAATGGCAGAGTTAAAGAATGTCTGCAGAAGCCATCAGAAAGATTCAAAAGTGTGGTAAGACCAAAGGTAGTGTGACCAGGTAGATGAAAGTATACCTAAGCTGAGAGGTATCACTTGACTTCTGAGAAGTGCACGGGGAAGGACAATTAAAAGGTCAACCACAGGGCAATGAGCAATGATTTTTCCGACATTGAAATGATCACAGTTGGACAAAGAAAAGTTGAAGATAGCTTTGCTTGAGACATTGAGTTAAGCTAGTGACTGTGGCAAACAAAGATCTTTAGTTTCATTTCACCTCCAGGTCACTTTGATTATCCAGATCAACCAGTTGCTGCATCTGAATCAAATATTCAAAATTATATTTATTGCTTTCTTTTTCTTATTAGTTAACATCTCTCTCTTATGTTTTTAATAAATACTCAGACACCAGGCCTTGTAACTGAGAAAAAGTCTAAACAAGCCTTGTGGCTTAACTTGCTTTTAGTTGATTTTAAAAGTTGCCAATTTTTGGAGGTCATGAAGCTGAGCAATATAACTATTCCCTACCTTTGTCATACATATCACCTCTGACCTGCAAGTTATGATGAAATGGTTGCTGAGGTTACTTTGCAGAACACTGAAACTCACTTCTGCACATAGCACTGACTTGGGTGAAGAAACTTGGCATTTTCAGCCCCATGTTGTATCTGTCTCCTTTGCTACTTTAACCTTTGTTGGTTCAATTCTGCATGTAGACAAATTAGCCTTTTAAGGAATGTTTGTCTAGGCCTGATGGTATAAGAGGCAGAATGAAATCATCATAGTTGGACAAAAAAAAAGTTGGAATGTTTTTCTTGAGGTTTTGGTGAAAAATGAGATGATAGTATAAGACTGACCTGCTCTTAATTCACCTGATTTCTTTCTTTTTTAAGGCTGAAGACACCAATATGAAAGTAAAGCATTTTCAAGATTTATAGGGGCATCAAGACCTTGTGATTATGTGCATATCAATCAGCAGATTTTACAAATCCCACTGCAGACCATCACAGCACTGCCTAGAAGTCTTCAATCATCACTATTTTCCTAAGTTTCTCTCCCTTTCCTCCATATAAGGATGAAGGGACCTCAAAATTTATGTTGTGTGAAGATGAATCTTCCCCCACTCCATGGTATTAGCCCACAATCATGTCATTTTGCTGAAATTTTGAATAACTGTTGTTTTTTTTAATCTTCAATGCTTGACCTTTCAAAAGGTGAGTAAATGGACTTGGACTTATGCCAGGTTTTTTTTCTCCTATTCTTGGTAGTATCTTCAATGTCAAGTGTAGAGACATATAAAAGTCATTTTACAAGTATGTACTGTACAAACTTGTGGTCTTAGCAACCACCCATCCAGTTAGCCACACAAAACAGTGGCATATTCCTGGATATCCCCAGAGGCTTCACACACTTCTGTCCTCTTTTACTTTTTTTCACACTAACAGTGGCTTCCACTAACTTCTCCTGGATCCTGAACCTTTGAATTGTTGCATTGTACTTTAGCTATTCATTTCCTTCCTGACTGATGTTTTATTGTATTAATATTTCTGAAACATCATTTTGAGCATAATATTTTACTACACAAAGAGTGATTCCTTGTTAATTATCATTTAAATTGTCCTAAGTTCTTAATTAGGTTTGCTTTCTTCCTTTACAAAGGAATTACTTCCTTTGTAAAGGAAGAAAGCAAAAATTTACAAATTTTTCCTTTACAAATGGTGTAATTAAATTAGATGATCTACAAATTATCCACAGAGCAGCCCACATGTTTCTGTTTCACTTTACAGCTTTTCAGAAAGAGAAGACATTGAAAATGTTTAGCAGTTCATCCTGTGAGAGAAATGGGACACATGAACTGAAGCACTTCTCTTCCAAGGCATAGGTCACAACAGAGTAAATGAGCACATACATAAGTGTATGTGTCTTTGATTTGACTGTTTCTGCCAGAAGAACACTTAAAGTTCCATAGAGCAGGTGGTGGTCTTGTGAAGGCAGCAGAAGTGTGGGTGTCCTGACAAGTATCCAACAAACCAATGTGTTTTCTTTCATGGCCAGGATAGCTGTAAACATACAATTGAACACCATGTAATTAGCAAAGCACACAATTTGAGGGTTACATTATAATTTTGAATAGTTATAATTTATATTTTATAAATAGGGAAAAATCATCTTCACTTATGTCTGTGATAGTGAAGTTTAATGACTTCTAAAATTTTTTTGTGTATGGTTTCAGTGGTCAAATCTAAGGCCTCTTATATGGGAAGAAAGTACTTTACCTTGGAGCTACCAGCCCAATCAAAACAACAAAGTTAAAAAAAATACTTAGAGAAGAGGTCTTGTTATCTTGACTGGGTTGGCCTTGAGCTACAGAGCTGAGGTGATCCTCCTGCCTCCATCTCCCAAGTTTCTGCAACTGCAGGCACATACCTCTTCACCTGGCTGAAACAAGTTTTCCATGTTGCAAAAAAAGAATATAAAGAGAAGTGGGGAGAGTGGCCTGGGCTGTTTGGATCAAAAGTCTGCGCAGTCCTGCATCTCGGCACGACCCTTTGGGACTGGTAAGCACGCCGTTCATCCACAGGGAACTGCCTGGAGATCGGCATCTGGGCCAGGTCTGTTTGGGCCTGTAGCCCCGCCCTTCACCCCCAGGAAGTCTCCCAGAAAGCAGCATCTCAGGCTGTCTCTTTGGGACCCGAAATTCTCGGACCCGTAGAGTGCCCTGGGCTGTTTGGATCAAAAGTCTGCGCAG
>PVJX010028448.1:8589-23944 GCA_004027295.1 Dolichotis patagonum | reverse complement strand
AAATCTAAGCTACAGGCACAGAGGGTCACGGGTGGAAAGAGGAGAATACAGAGGGCTAGTGTGGCTTCCTGGGGTATGTGTAACACTGGGAGTGATGTCCCCACATGAGAAGGGATATGAAAGAGTGAGAGTGAGCAGAAAACAAGGCTTGAGAAGACATCAAAAAGACCCATAAAGTTGTTCTCAGAGGCCAAACCAGGAGCGATCAGGACACACACAGATAGCTGGGCGGAAGCAGAACTCCACTTCCACTGGCCTTCATCATGTTTCTCAAGGAGAATGGTTACTCTCTTGCAAAGCACAGCTCAATGATGGTTTATTAAGTCAACAGAAAGTATATATGAAGGGGCTGGAGATGTAGCTCTGTGGCATAGGGCCTGCATGGCAAGTGAAAGATCCTGAGTTTGATTCCTGGTACAAAAAGTGTGTGTGTGTGTGTGTAACTTGAGGAACTTCACTAGAAATAGAGGGGTCCAGAAACTTTACAAAGCCCAAGGTCAGGAAGAAAATGGACCCTAAGTGGTCACCACAGGATATAGGAACAAAGAGACTACTGTACAAAAAGTAAGAACAACTCTATAAAAAAACAGACAAAAGATCTGAATAAGCACCTCACAAAAGAGGACCTCCTGGGCCAGGGATATAGCTCAATGGCATAAGCACCTGCCTGGCAAGCACAAAGTCTTGAGTTCAATTCCCAGTACCAAAAAAGAAAGAAACAAAAAGAAAACAGACGACCTACAGATGGTCACTAAATATCTGAAGAGGTGCTCTATTTCATTAGTCATAAGGGAAATGAGAATTACAACTACAGTGTGATACTACCACACACCCAGCACCCAACAGAATGACTCAAGTGAAGATGGAAAACACAAAGTGTTTGTGAGGACGTGAAGCAGTGAGAACCCTCACAGCTGCGCATGGGAAGGGAAGCTGGAATGGCCATTTTCAAATGAAAAACCGTTTAGCCATCCTTTCTAAACTCAACCTGTGGGGCTGGGGATAGAGTTCGGCGGCACAGCAGCTGCCTGGTAAGCACAAGGCCTGAGTTTGACTCCTGGTACACTCCTCCCTCAAAAAAAAAAAAAAAAAAAAAAAAAAAGCAAAAATAAATGAATAAATAAACTCAACCTGTGCTGGCCCCAGATTCAGAAGTTCCACTCTCAGGTATTTCCCCAAAGGTCACCAGAAAGTGCAGAGCAACAACATCCCAAATGACCTTCAAATAAGAAACAACCCAAAGGGTCAGTGTATCTCTAAGGTTGCTGTGGGAAAGCAGCCAGAGGCCCTTGGAGAAGGGAGAGTATCAACTGGCCAGGCTTCTCCAAAAGGAGACCATCTAGAAAACCCTCAGGCAGGAGGAGTGGCCCTGGGGGAGACTAAAGCTAGGACAGAGGCAGGAGGCATAAGACACATAGTTCCATCGGAAACCACCAGCCACTCAGCCCACCAGAGCATGAAGTATGCAGAAAGATGGAGCTGCATGGGCTAGGCTGGCAGAAGGCGAGTAACCTCAGGTGCCAAGCTAAGTGCTGAAGGGCTTCTTCAAGGGCCATGTGGAGCCACTGCTAAGTTCTAAACTGGTAAATGACACACTCACCTTGGGATTGTGAAAATCACATTATTGGGTGAGAGTTACCCTGAGGGAAAGGAGACAGACAGAAAGGCTTTGAAGTCAAACACAGTCTCACTGCTTAATTAGAGGAAGGGGGATTCTGGAGCATGAACCCAGGGCCTCATGCACGCGAGGCAAGTGCTCCACCACTGAGCCCCATCTCCCGACTCCTGTGCTGAATGAAACTGAGCTCTGGGCCGTAGATGAGGATAACTGCATCTTAGAGTCATAAAGAAACCTGGGGCTGAGAAAGGGAATGCTACCAGTAAACTTTGTAGAATTGGAGAAGATGAAAGATTTGTAAGAGAAAGACAGGGAGACAGACAGAAATCAGGCTGCTCTCCACTGGGAAAATAAGCAGATGAGCAGAATTCTGGAAACTGAGTCTTCCAGCCCCCTGACAGTGTTCTCAGTGCCCCGTGAAGGAACTAAGAATGCAAAGGAAGAGATCCAGGGACATCCAGTGGCTAGAAAGGATTTCAGATTCAAAACTAAATGGGTAATAAGAGAAAAATCCCACAAAAATCCTTTTTTTTTTTACACTGCTGGAGACTGAACCCAGGGTCTCACATATGCTCTGCCAGCGAGCCACACCCTCAGTGGGGTAAGTGCTGCTATCACCCTGAGGACAGTAAGTGCTGCTACAGTCTGTGACAACGTGACAGCTGTGAGCTGGATGAACACAGAGAGGGCTTCACACCTGGCTTAATAATCTCACCCAAAGGGCGTGGAACATCTTTTTCCAGAGAGGCATCTCTTTCAAAACGCCAGCAAACTCTAATGTCGGGCTTTTATAGCACATTATATTTTAAATTGTGGTAAAACCTATGGAATACAAAACTTACTATTTTAACCACTTTTAAGTATATATTCATGGCGTGACGTATACTCACATTATTACACAGCCAACCCCATCACGCATCCACAGATGCTTTTTTTAATCTTCGCAAACTAAAACTTCATACCCAGTAAATACTAACTCCCACTTGCCCTTTTCTCCCATCTGGGTAACTTCTAATCTACTTGTTCCTGTGAGTTTGGCTATTCTGGCTACCTCACATCAGTGGACTCAGATAGTATTTGTCCCTTTCTGACAGGCTTATTTCAATTAGCACAATGCCTTCAAGGTTTATTCGCATTGCAGAATGCGGGAGACTCTTCCCATCTCAAAGCTGAGGAACATCGAATTGCATGGATACACACTTTGATTATTCACTCGGCCATCACTGGACACTTGAATGGCTCCACCTTTTGGGATAGCACGTTATTTTAAAATCACGGTTCTCAGTAAGACTTAGAAACCACGCTTATGTGACAACCGAAAGGATAAAGAAAATGTATACGACAGTGAAGACTCCCCAAGAGTTCCAAGTGGGCGGTACTCCTATTGTCCTTCCAGAGCCACTCTCCTTTCTGCTACAGTGCTATGACTTTTTAGCACTTTTAAATTGCATGACTTAGACTCTCTGGCAACCAAGTGCAGCCACAGGAATATGAGTAGACATTGGTTAATGTAATTATCAAACAAGGGGCATGCCGAAGACAGATATGATGGCAACACAGCAGGCATCATGGCCAGGAGATAAAAGCTACATGTTAAGGAAGACAGAGCAACAAAACAGAAGAAACCTGTGAGGCTGCCATGCGAAGCCTGGTTCTCTTATGCTGAGATTGTTCTATGAGACAAAAAAAAATTATCTTGTTTAAGCCTTTAGTATTCTGGGCCTCTCTAATATAGCAGACAAACCAACATACTAATATGTCTGCCAAAGCTGATTATCGTATAAGTGAAATTATGTTTTCGTTTGTTACTGTGCCATTTAGACATAACAGTGGATTTCCCCCTAATTTGGAGAGTGCTTTATGGTCTGACCTTAACTAGAGACCAAATGGTGCACCTGAAATTTCCTGGTAGAGGACACCTCATAAAAGCTGAAATCATCAGAGAAGCAAGAGAAGCTTTCAGTACGGATTGCCCACCTCTACACATCCTACTCTAGGGGGAGCATCAGCAAGGAGTAAAGAAAAGCTATACATTCTTTGCAGCACTGGGTCAGGTAGCTAGTTAATAGTAAAGCAATCCAAGGTACTTGGCTAGTAAACAAATTAGAGATCATTACCTACTGGTCAAAAAGATGGAATCATGAGAATAAATTCTGGACATTCCCAAATATTTCCTCCTTAAGAGAGATCAAATGGTGTAATAAAAATAGTATTACTTCTTCCTCTACTGAGCAGGTCTTAGGAGTAAGAGGCAATGAGGAGAAATCCCCCACCTCTGAAAATTCCGATGGGTGACAGAGGTTGAGGGACATCTCTGACACTCCTGAGCTCTGGACCCAAGGTGGACTTGTAGTCATTATCCCAACCTGGAACCTTCACCTTCCCTAGAGAGGGCCTTGATGGGAAACCAGTGGAGCCAAGCTTTGACCTAGGAAAGGGTGTCTTCCACCAGCCACATCTGCCTCAGAGGCCAACTCTGGGCCATGCCAAACTGGTGCTTGCATAAAGGGGGGCAGGATAAGAGGAGAGGGAAACTGGTACCTCCTTGCTCATCCATGCATTGGTCCACAGTCTAGTGTTGAGGGCTCGCTTCCCTCATTTCCACAAGTCCCACCATCTTGTTCTTCGGACTCAGGAACCTTCTAAAACAACCTGGTGACCTAATCCCCAAATATCTCACATGCCTTGGCCTGACCTCTTCAGCCTCATGAGTTCAGAAGTCTGTCTTCCTAAGATGAGCGTGGTGGCCCATACCTGTAATCCCAGCACTCAGGAGGCTGAAGCAGGAGGATACGTAATGAGACCCTGACTCAAACAAACAAAAAACTAGAAATTATTTTCCTGACATCTACAGAAGGCGAGTCTTGTCAACTCCACCTCTCCTTTCCACCTAAGGCCAGCCTTTGCTCTCTCAAGTAAGAAATTTTTATTATTGAGTTCTTAACAGACCATTCTTAACCATTACCACTATTTTCCCTTCCTTTACCCATTATAGCACACAAACCAACATTTTCACATGATGACCTGCAGACTAGCATGTCACTGTCACAGAGGCTTTGCACCTCGGCCCCACAGCAGGGCAACTCATAATCTACATCCTTTCTCTAAATCCGATAGAGAAAAGATGCACCCCACAAACCAACCTGGGATCTTCAGAGGCCAACACTATGGGCCCCATCTTTTGGTCATCCTTTCCTGGATCACTCACTTGCTAAGGGAGAGCACAGTGAATAATCTCCCTGTCCCCAGGATCAAGAAACCCTGCAGCACCTTCCAAGACCTTTTCAGACATTTGCATCATAGCTCAGAACAAGAGGCTCTGGACACAGGCCTGGGTTTTTGTAGGTGACACAACAATGATTCCAGGCTGAGGGTTGGATGCCCCTAGGCAGCGATAGCTCTTGAAGGGAGCAGAGAGACGAGTATCAGCCTTCCTGGCCCCTATGTCAGGTGGGCATGGAGAAAGGGGTGAACTCCAAATCACAATGGAGGGTCCTTTTCACTGCTTGCTCTCCCCATTGAAAGCCCTCACTCCCCTCCAAAGCATAACGCTCTTTTAAAAACTGAAAGGAAAACAAAGAAAAAGGAACCTTGTCCTTGCTTACTCCAACCCCTGGCTCCTTCTTGCAAGTGAGAGAAGGAAGTATGTTTCATTCTACAGGGCTCAACATTAGGCTACATAAAGGGCCATCTCTATTAAAAAAAATGCTTTGCATTTTTGCAACATGCAAATGACAACATGCAAATGAATCATAATTATTAGTAATGCTTTATTTGCTCTCAATTTAAATATCTGTATTCTACATCTCCCTTGACCTCTTCCATCTCTCTGGGAATGTTTGAAGAATCCCCAGAAATCCCCCCAGTCATTTCTTTGTCCAACTCTCTCTGAAAATATGGCTCCTGATTGCCCCACAGCCTGTCAGGCAGGCAGGACAGGAAGCCCCTTGGTCTTGTAAACACTGTGTCACAAACAGACACTTCCCCGTCCTCTGCAGACTGGGTGTGCCTTGGCAGGGAGGGGGGAGGTTCCCTGGGTTTCCCCTACTCTCAGACTTACAGAACTACTCAGTTTAGTCTTAAAGAATAACTTAGTTTTAAACCACTAATTCAGTCTTTAAGCTGACTAAATTGGAGAGCAGTAAGAGGATCCCCAAAGAGAGGGGTCTCAACATGGAGGACTGCCAGAGTTCTTGGAGTCTGAAGCAGCCCAGAGAAGGATATTTGCATCGTGCCATTACTCGAAGGCAACGTCCGATGCCCCACTAGATGTCCACAGAAAGCCAGGCACTCATTCAGCACACACTGATGGGACACCGCCAGTGCTGACCCCTGCCAGGCCCTGGGAGGTGACCACTCACCAAAACGCTTGGGAAGGTTTCTTTATCATGAGGGGTGAAAGGCAATTGTTAGGCCTTGGAGAACTGAGTCAGGTGCTCAGCTGGAGGAGAACATGAGGCGTTGTGAAGAATGGAGTAGCCCTGAGCGGAAGAACAAGGACTCTGGACTTCCTGTGTGCAGGAGGATGCCGCTCCAACAAGGTGATGAAGGCGTTTTCCTAAGAAGCTCCTAGTACACCAAGGAAGAGCCTGTGGGCCAGAAGGCCTGTCCAGAGGTGTGCGGTGGAGAAAGCTGAGCTGGACGGCAGAGAGAACAATGGGGAAGTGAGAGATCTGGGAGCCATGGTATGGAGAGCTCCATCGCAACTGGCCGAGGAGGGGAGAACAGGGAAGACTCAGAGATGACGCCAAGCTTCGGCCAGGAGTCCGGGGCAGCTGTGAAGGAAATGGGAAAGTCCACAGAGAACGCCTGCCTTGTGGATACAGTGGGCTCCAGCCATCTGTCTACACTGAAACACAGTCCAGCTGAAGATGTGGGTTCAGGGAAGGAGAGAAACATATTGGGGGGAGGGGATATGTTTCACAGGCGAGAGTCTTGGGCACTGAATGCTATAAAAACTCTTAAGAAAGATGCGGGTTGGGAAGAGGTCAATAGAATTTGCCAGCACAAAACTACCAGTGACCTTAGACGAAGCCATCCACTACAGGATTGTAGGCTGAAGGGAAGGAGTGCCACCATTATGGTCTAAAGAGGAATTCAGAGTCACTGGAGTCCTTCCGCCAGGAGGGCGCTGGAAGGCAAGGAGTAGGTCCCCTCTCTGCTCAGCCACTGGAGCAACTCCTACATGGCTACTCACAGAGAGCAAATTTGGAAGTTCTCGGGTCAGAATATCAGGTTCAGAGGTGAGGAGGAAATGAGGGATAAGCATCAGAGATCGTATCACTTAGTCCCTCCTGCAGCCCAAGTGTCACACCACCATCCCGAGTCCTCTCCAGCACGACAACAAGTCAAGGAGAGCTCTGAACTTCTAGTTTTCTCAAAATGAAACCCCCAAGATGTCAGTACAGAAGTGAATGTAAAATGCAAAGGCTTATGAAACACTGACTTGAAAGCCCCATGAGTAAGAGGCCATTCATTCTCAGCCCAACTTGGAGGCTGAGTACTTTGATGCTGAGAGCTAGTCTCAGGAACACCCACCGAGGAAGGTGACTCTGAAGTAGGGCTCAATTTATTTATTTCACCAGAAGGAGCCAATAGCAAGAGACTCCAAGAAAAGCTCACATTTCTAATTCAGTATATGGGATCTCTGCCCATGGGCTCCGTGTCTACCAGGCTCCCAGCTCTCCCAACACAAGTGGTTATGGTTTTCTAACAATCCAGGCACTCCTGCTCTGGGGGCACATGCGGTCAGGTAGGGATGTGAGATTTTTAAAGAACTAGCCATCTTCAGGATTTGTTTACTCTAGGCCACTGAACTTCTTAAATTTAAAATGTTTTCAGAATAATCAACTTTTACACCACCAGTATAAAAGCCACTGTAAGCAGGAGAAACAGAGCTAGATCAGTTTCCATTCTCACAGCTGTCAGTACCCAACATGTATTTTCCTTGAATACTTTCCCCAGTGTGGAGCTCACAACCGCAATGCAGTCTCCCCAAGTTTCTTTAAGATCTTCCTTATAACGAGCCAAACTTTATTTCCTTGCAATTTTCCTTCATTGATCCCTTTTCCATTCTGGAGAATGATCTTCACCCATTGCAAAGGATGCTGCTCTCAAACACCTGAAAGTAGACGTTACCTCTCCCTTGTCTCCTTGGAGAAAATATCTCTACTGCTGTAATCATTTCAAGGTGTGTGCTCGCCACCTTTGCTACCATTCTCTGGGTACAAAGTGGCTGACTGATCGGCATACTCACCAAAGCCGAGCCCGAGGTTGGGTGTGTGTCAGGACACCTGCCCGGCTCCATATGGAAATGGGCCTCTCCACACACTCAAAGGCGTAGAGTGTGGATTCATGGGACTCAAGTGGCTGACTGTTGACAGCCAAGAATCAAAGGTGATGCTTAAGGGTCAGCTTGGGAGTACTGAGGTAGACACATGTGTCCTTGGGAAGACTGAGAATGAGAAAGGAGAAGCTTGGGGAGTGGAAAGCCCAGAATCCAGCAGCAGAAGAGCTGAACCCCAGCGCCATTCTCTCAACTATCAAGAAACAGCTCATTCCAGGTGCAGAAGATGAACGCGTCCAATGCATCCAAACCATTTTGCAAAGCCAGCACATCAAAACCTGATAACCACAACACAGATAAGGCAGACAGAGGGCAAACTACTGAGTTCCTATAGTTTGGCTCATAAATGTCTCCCAAAGGCCCATGGTTTAAAGGTTTGATTCCCTGCTTGGTGCTTTGGGAGGTGTGGAATGTTTAAGAGGTGGAGTCTAGTGAGAGATGTTTAGGTCACTGGGGGAAAGTTCTCAAAGGGCATAGTAGAACCCCAGACCCTCACTTTCTCTTTCAATTCCTAGCCAGGAGATGAGCAATTTTGCTCCACATACATTTATGCCATGATGTGCTGTCTTGCCACAAACCAACAGTAATGGGCCAACTGATAATGAACTGAAATTTCCAAAACTGTGAGTCAGGCTAAACCTTTCTGCTTTACTAGCTAGTTATCTCAGTATTTATTTCAGCAATGGAAAACTGGCTAACACATGAGGACACATGCACAATATCACAGACATGATCAGAGCCAACCCAGCCAGCCCTGAATGAGCAGAAAAACTTCTGAAATGCAAGGAGGGCTCAGTATGAGGAGTAAATGCTATAATGTGTGACATAAAATCTACTGCAAAGTGAAATTTTTCCTAGTAGATTTTTAAAAATTCATTCATGAGGGCTGGTGGTGGCACTCACCTGTAAACCCAGCCCTTGGGAGGCTGAGGCAGACATCACTGAGAGTTCGAGGCCAGCCTGGGCTACAGAGTGTGTTCAAGGCCAGCCTGAACTGCATAGTGAGACCTTGTCTCAAGAAAAAAAAAAATCCATTCACACTTTTCAAAATTCTTAGAAATGAGGAATTGAAGAAAACTTCCTTCAGACATAGCACTTTACTTCTAACGAATCATGACCACATCAAAGAAACCAAGCCCCAAGCTCTTGCCAGTCCCTGGGAACATGGGAAGTTGTTCGCATGTGTGACAGAGAAACAGCAGGGGCCACTTCTCTGTGTCCCAGATTGTTCCTACTCATGCAAATGGCCACAAACACATTTTCTCAGTTCCAGCCTAGGTCTAGTTCCATAGCTGGGGGCTAACGTGAAGGGCTTCATGCAGGGACTCCACTAGTAAAAGTAATGCTCATTAATTATCTGAGAAATGGGTTGAACTCAAAACCTGATGAGAGATTCAGAAAACATGCATATGGCGGTAGCTTGGTATTTAATCAGGGGGTTCAGCACCCTACCACACCATCTTAAATTCTCACCAGTGAGTCACTGGGGGTGTCTTGACAGTTTTCATTACCCAGCACCACCCCAAGTTTGCTTCTGACAACAGCTTCCTCTCCTGGTGAACCATGCTGAGGCTCATCAAAGCAATAAGCATAGAGAAAATCATGTTTTCCAGCACACAGCTTATTCATTCCAGTTCCTCAGCAGACTGCAGAGATTTTTACTTTGCAATTTTGTGCAAAATTTTAAGAGAGAGAGAGAGGACATGAGTGTGCACGTGTGTGTGCATGTGTTTGCAGATATGTATACACTTATCGATCTACCATTTCCATCATTTTTTCAAAGGGGCCTGGTATCTACAGCGAGTTGGAGGTTCTTCTGGAAGATCTGTAAGTACAGATGTAATTTAAGAAATGCAAAAAAAAAAAAAAAAAAAAAAAAAAAAAAAGCCACGAGGAGGCTGGCCACCTCAGCCAGCCCGGGTGGAAGTGGTTGTGCGAAGATTTGTCTGACAAGAACCCACAACACCAAACCATGCAGAAACAAACACTCAGACTCAGCACCAGGTAGTCTGCACAGACTACATCGTTCTGGGAGCTCGGCTCTGGATGAAGAAGAAAGATGTGAGAGTCACACAGGTGATTTCAGGATGACACGTGAAGTCAACAGTTGGGTTTCTGAACCCAAACTGAAGAGTGGCTTCCAAGAGGGGCCGAATGAAGGTGCAGCCAGTGGGGAGCAGGGTCATCAGAGATGGGCTCCCTTAGCTGTTTGTAAAAATCACATACAGCCTTATTTTCTTTTCTGTGATTCTGGGAGTCAAACCCAGGGCCTCATACATGTGCAAAGCACATGTTCTTCCCACTCCCCCATCTTCTTTCCTTCTCTCTTCCCCAGTCCCCAGTGCAACATCTGCAGGCTCCTCCCTCAGCCTCTAATGGGAGACACAAAGGCAGAGGACTCTGGGTGGCCCCTGCTCTCTGGTGATGATTAGCAAAAAGGAAAAGGGAACCCACCATGATGGATTTATCACCTAATGTCTGTAATAGGAGGTGGAGGAGGAACGTCGGGATGAGGGCTGGCTGGTCCCTCGCAGACATAGAATTAAATGACTGCCAGCAGCTGTGTGGTTTAACTCTCTTAAGAGAGCAACCCCACCTACTGCCCACCCGTCCCCCCAAGAGTTGCTGCAAAGGGTATATCCCACCCAAATGCACCAAAAGAGCCACAAGCAAGTATCTTCTCAGTGTTAGATATCATTATTATCCTCACCATTATTTTATTTCATACCTCTCATGTATCAACTCAAATACGATTTCTTCAGGGAGGGTCTCCTTCAATCCCACTGCATTAGGCTTGCTTTACATAATCTCATGATATCACGCCATTCTCGTGACTGTAATTCTGCGATCTGTGTGGCTTGACCACTAGACAGCCATGCCCACGACAACAGGAGTGCTGTCTGTCTTGCTCAGCGTCTTCCAAGACTAGCCCACGCCCAAACGCAGAGGATGTGCCATGCCGATGTGCTGCGCACAGAAGCCAAACACGAGGGGCCAGGCAGGAGCTGCGGAGGCCTTGAGTGCCGCACGTCCACTGTACACACAGGGACACCCATACCAGAGAGGCACTGGGACACTGCTAGGAGTAGAGATGTCAGGGCAAAGCAGGGCCCCCTGACTTCACTTAAAGCAGAAGCTGGAAGCCACACTGAGCCCTCATACCCCAGCCCTGCCCCCTCAAGGAAACCCACAAGCTCATTTGCCTAGGTCAACAACAGCAACAAGGAGGCTCTGGAGGATATGAAAACGAAAAGCACACCACTCCCTGGTGACCCCACCCGCACCCCTCCTGTATCCAGGTAGCATCCTCTGGGGGTGTGTTTGGATGGCTCCTAGGGAGATTCACGCCGGCAAGGAGCTCCAGGGAGTAGCCAATAGCTGTGCCAAGACACAGGTCAATCTCCATAGCCCAGGGCAGTAGGGGCCACAGTAGGAGACATAGAAGGCTACAGAAGCACAAAAGAAGGATGCTTAGTGCTATGGGGTAAGAAGGGCAGTTGGGGAAGCCTTCAGAAGTTTGAGCTCAACATCAAAGGAGGTTTCTGCAGTATACCAGGCAGGTAGGGGAAAGGAAGGGAAATCTAGGGAGAAGGACCAGCACATGCAAATGCAGGGAGGTCTGCTTGAGAGGTGGACCTGGGCTGGGTGCCAGGAGGCCTCTATGGCCATGATAATGGGTATTGTTCTTCATCAGTTAGTACAGGCTACTCTGCAGCATTTTCAGCAGAAAAGCAATCAACTCAGATCTGCTCTTACGTCACCATAGCGGTAGGGGGATGATCACCATGCAGGCTGGAGACCCACTGAGGCCAAACTCTAATGCCCAGAGTCTGGCACTAACTATTGACTTAGTAGATTCATGAAGGACCTTTTATCTGCTCGGTGCCTTGAAAATCATCTACTTTTCCTCATTATCAGTCCTTGTTCCTCCTCTGGTACCTTGCCACTACTTTGTCTTGATTATCTGAAAGTCACTCAATAAGTAAACTCAGTTATCCAGAACCTAGCAGCCAGTCTAGGAACAAACAAAGAGATAAGCGAAAACACCCATGCACAACCACAATGTATGCCCCAGAAGGGGAGGGCATGCACTTGACACCCACAGACACACATCAGATGCCACTCACGCTTGCTTACCTCTGGTCAAGAGCAGAAGCCAGAGTGAACCCAGCTCTGGCACCTTCTGGTTCAGTGGCCTTGACCCTCAGTTTCCTGGTCTATGAAATGCAGCAGTGGTTGTAGTCATCTCAGAGTGTGACTGTAGAGATCAAAGGACATGAAGTACTTAGCATAGTGCCAGATAACCAAAGCCAAAGGAAGAAACACACAGTGCAAAAAGGATCAAAGAGAAAGAGCAGAAAATGTGTCCTAAGTAGACCCAGTGTACATACGAGAAAGATAGATTAGAACCATTTGAGACAAATTTCAAAATATTATTAAATCAGAGCCAGGAACAGTGGCACACACACCTGTAATCCTAGCACTCTGCAAGGCTGAGACAGGAAGATCATGAGTTCAAGCCCAGCCTAGGCAACTTAGCTATTTTCTATCTCAAAATAAAAAAATTTAAAAAGGTCTGAGGATATAGCTTAGCTTGAATGCCCTGGGTTCAAGCCCCAGTATTGCCAAAACAAACAAACAAACAAACAGGAAGAAAACCTGCTAAATCGGATCCAACATGTTATATACCTCTTACAAAAGTTTCCTTTAAAATGAGACACATTGAAATTTTTGGTGCTTAGAAGGAACAGCTACTGGAAAAATATGGGCAAAATATGAGAATAACATAATTCTGGGTGTGCCTGTTTAACATAATCTAAGATGCCATTGACTGTAAGATGCACCATTATTTTGTGTGCCACTAAAGAACTATTACTGACTATTATAACTGTAAGATGCCAGAGCTGACAAGATGCACACCCTGATTTCAGCACTGCTAAGATGGAAAAACACGAAATCCTCAAACTGATGAAACATACTAATAGGCAATCTATGTTTCCTGTCCAAGTAGGTTATCTTCCCTCTGGGCAGCAGCCAGGTGGAGTCTTTCCTCTGTCCTTCCCAGCTGTGCCCAAAGCTCACAAATCAACGAATACCTTGCCTTTGACCCACTGGTGATCACTCTATCATATCCCTCCAGAAGCTTCCTCTCTTGATAAATGGATTCAAGCTTTCAGCCCAACAGTTGAAGCCAGAAAGGTCTTGTAGGTTCCATAAGCCTGGTCAGTGCAGCCCCTCTTTAAACAAAAGCCACATCACCAGCTTGAATGCTCAGCTGGACCCAGGCTGCAGCTTCCAGATCCTGAGCTGCCGGGAAAAGGATGCTGGCCCTTCTCCCTACTTCTCGGCCACTGGGGTTAAGCCAGCAGAATGGAGCAGCCTCTGCCAGCCAGTCAGCCACAGCCTTCACCCCTGCCTCTTCCCTCGAGCCACCACCAATTCCAAAGACACCTGTTGTCCGGCACCACCAGCTAGCTTCTCATCCTGTTATTCTTGAAAGCAAAAAGCAGTGCGTGGAAGACAGGAAAGCCAAGCTGGGAGGCAAAGGTGGTCTGCTTCCAGGGAAGCCTGAGGGAGGGAGACAACGAATCATCCATCACCTGAGCTGCAGAGCTGGGACCCCACTGAGGCCTGGCACACCAAGACCCCCCTCTTCTCTCCACAGTCCTGGCTAGTTATGCTTCGAAGGGCAGAGGAGGTTATCCTGAGACAGACAGACAGAGCTTGAGCATCTCAGGTGGCCTTCTCCTAGCTGAAGACATATACCACTAGTCCACCCAGCAGAAGAAAGGACACACTTGACGCCCACTCTTGTTCTACAAAACACCCTGGAGTTTCTTCCATGTGCAGTGTGCTCATCACACCTGTCTCCTTTAACTTTCCACACAGCTTGTGGATGGGGCCATGATATAGCTAAGGAGTCTGAAGCTGGCACCGGGGTAGTGAGACGCTGAAGGCCACACACCTGGGTCGGGCTGGAATTCAGGTCTCTTCTACAGCACACGTGGTTCTCAAACTCCAGTACCATCATTTTAGAGGCTTATTACTTTTTTTTTGAAAAATACAGATTCTAGACTCCACCCTGGAAAGCTGTGCTGTGGGGCTGAGTCTGAGGAATCTTGTGCTTTAACAAATACCCTAGGAGATCACCTCAGCTCTGGGAACTAGGGTCTTAACAGGTGGTCCTGCGCCAGGAAGAGAGGAAGCAAGAATGAGAAGACAGAGCGGCCCACGCAGGGAGGAAGACTGGCAATCCAGAAAAGTCCTTCAAACCAGACTTGGCCTACTTTTAGCCCTCGCGTAGCCTAAACCCAGTCCTCCCCTCCGCTGGAGGCTTAACTCACTTTACACCACATCCTGCTACTTTCATCTTGCCTTCTTTTTCCCTCTGAACAATCTCCTTCCTCCTAGGGTCCTCAACCGACAGTGCGTTTACCCCAACCGGGAATGGGCCCCGGCGCACGCGCACGCGTACACACGGGCACGCGCGCAGTCACGCGGGGACACTCGGGGTGTAAACATGGATCCTCTGACAGCGCAGAGCATGCACCTCTTAGAACTTCGCCGTCTGGAGACCGTGCTCACGAGCAAGGGCGCCTGAGGCCGGAGGGAGGGCGCCTGGGCGGCACCTTCACAACGCCCGGTCCTGCTGGCCAAGGAGCTCCGATGCCAGCGCTCACCGCGGAGTTCCAGGCTGAGCAGACCTCGACCTCAGGACCCAAAGCGGCCTGTGACGGCGGCCGGGGAGGCGCCCAGAGGTCCCCACCTCGGCTGTGATGAGCGGCGCCCGGGTGCCCCTTCCGTCTCCGGGATTATCCGCAGCCTGGGCTTCCGCCCGGTGCCCGCGCGGTGGGAGACTGCAGGTCCGTGCAGCCTGCCTGCCACACCTCTCCCCGACGGTCCCCACCCCGCTCCGGCTCTGCCTTGTGCTCCCACGCGTGCCCTCCTCCGCGCCCGTCCCGCCGCCCAGCCACACACCTGCAGTCCCGGCGTCCTCTCCAGCGGCGACTCCCTGCACCCCGGGTAACAACGGGGACCACCGCGCCGCCGCTGCTGGGGCTCCGCAGCAGTCCCAGCATCCGCGGGGTCTCTCCAACTCCGGAGGCCTGGGGGCGGGGCCAGGGGCGGGGCAGGGGCGGGGCCAGAGCCTCGCCGGCCTCTTGCGCCACCTGCTGGCCGGGCCGTGTTAGCCAGGTGCCATCCGGGCCCGGTGCTCGGTGTCTCTGGGTCAGGAGCCTGCGGGGCATCAGAGGAGCCACCCGCGGCCCTGAGCGCGCCTGCCCTCGGGAGGTACGGGCACTGCTGGTGTTTGCTGGGACCGAGGGACGCCAGCACAGAGCAGCGGTGGCCTCCAGGAGTGAGGAGAGGTTCGGCCAGGGGTGCGGAAGCGC
>PVJX010028447.1:0-23857 GCA_004027295.1 Dolichotis patagonum | reverse complement strand
TAATATTCTATTGTGCATATTTTCCATGATTTATATAATTATTCCTGCATTCCTAGAAACTTTGGTGGCTCTTAGCTCGGCAATCTTCTCTGCCATTGTCCTTTATTCCCTACAGTTGGGATTGATTTGATCTCAGGATAAATATGGAACTTCGGGTTTTTTCCCCCTGAAATGTGAAGTCTCAGCTTTGACACCACTCGGGAGCTGCAGACCACTGCTGAGATGTGGCCTGTTAAAGTGTGAGCCGAGGCCAGGCAAGCAGAAAGCAGGCCTGAAGAGGGCCTCTCAGAGGTAGTAGTACGGCCGTGAGCAGTATCAACAGAAAAATCAGGTCAGTACATCAGCAGAGGCAGAATGACAGACCAGGCAAATAGGGGTCATCCTCAGGGGCAGGGTGGGAAAGGGCTCCCCAGGGAATGTTGCTAAGCCTTCAGGCAGTGGTTGCCTTTTGCTCAGGGTACCGGGTTCTGCTCAGGGCATCCCTAAGCTGACCTCTCTGGAGATCATAGAGCCCAGGACTGCTCGGGCCATCTCTGTCTGTGTTGACTGTCTGCCTTTAAAATTTGGGGCACACAGGTAACTGATGAATGGATCTGCTGGTGGGGGCCTGTAAATATGAACATGGACTGAATGATCACTTTGGCCGGGTCTCCGGAAACTGGAGTGGTCACTCTGTGCAGTGGTCAGCCTGGGAAAGTCTGTTCAAAGCAAGTGAGAGTGTACTTTATAGGTGACACATTTGGCAGAAATGGACCCATATGACAGAGTGGAAGGCACTTTGGTGTAGGGTGGGAGGGGAGAAGCCTGCGGAATGTCTGAGACCAGAAGTGTCTCTGTGTGATTTAAAACCTAAAAGATCCTAGGCAACGCGTTTAGCTTTCCAGTGCTTCTGTTTCCTCATCTGTAAATGGACCATGAGCTACTTCAGGGGCCAACACATTAATTTTCATATAAAAGGGTACATAGTAGATCTTTTGGACTTTGAGAAACAGGTTCTATTTGGAACTATTCAACTCTGCCAGGGTAGGGTAAAAGCAACCAGAGGCAATATGTAACTTTATGACTACATTCCAATGAAACCGCATTTACGAAAACCGGGTAGCTGACCATCCTTTGCCGACACGCCCAACCTATTTCACAGGACTGCTGCGAGAATTAAATGAGATGAGATGTACAAGTGCTTACAACAGGCCCACCACAATGAGAGTCCTTCCCATGAGTGGCAGGGACAGCCAAGAAAGAAGGCATGGAAGAGGCAGTGACAGATTCTCAGGCTGTAAGGGCCAGCCCCTCATTTTCAAACTTGATGCTAAAAGGGACTTTCTCGTTTACTTTTCTTCCTAGCGGTCAAAGCACAAAAGGAGGGATCTTGGCATTGCGATAGACACACATAATAGCACAATTCTCTGCTGTGTTAGTCACGCTTAAATATTTTTGAAGATGAGAACTTTCCAAGATGTATATAGAGACTCCTGGCTTATAACTACGAGAAGTCTCTGAGAATTTTCCAGCTCTTTGTCTATATTTTGTGACCTTCCTTCCCTCCCCTTTCCATTCATTGTTCAAATGTTTTTATTGTTGTAAGAACATTTAAGATGGGATCTATAATCAACAGATTTTCAAAGGTACAAAATTAGTATTGAGATCTCTAGGCATAGCATTGTAGAGCAAATCTTTAGAATTTACTCATATTTCATAACATATTTTATTCCTGCTGATTACACATTTTTCCTCCCCTACCCCTAGTACCCACAATTCTATTCTTTGATTCTGTGACCTTATTTTGGACACCTCTGTGTGTTCTTAATAGAATATCTCTCCTCTTGAAGATTATCATTTTGGTCCTCCAGCAACACTTGGAGAGGATTCTCTGTACCCTAAGATTCCTTAGTGAGTTGCAGAAGATTGAAGGCAGCTGGTCATGGTGGCACGTAACTGTAATCCCAGCTAACTAGAAGGCTGAGGCAGGAGGATCACAAGTTTGAGTCCATGCTGGGCAATTTAATGGAACTCTATCTCAAAATAAAATAACAGTAAAATGAAATGAAATAGGGTGGGATGTATCTTAGTGGTAGATTGCCCTTTATTAGATGCCCCAGTACATAAAAAAAAAAAAAGGTAGATATTGGAGGCAGCTCAGAGTAATGGTGTCTCCAGGACATAAAGAGAATTGTAATTGTATTTTTTATTTTTTTACTTATTTATTCATTTATTTATGTTTATGGTTGTACTCAGGATTCAACACAAGGCCTTGTGCATGCTAGGCAAGTACTACATCACTGAACTACATCTCCAGCATAAAAAGCACTTTAAAAGTGGAGATTCTGAATCAGGTCTCTGGTAAGACATTGGAATCCATCATTATTTAAAAGATCCCCAGGTGGTTCAATACTCAGACAAGTATCTGCTTGGCCCTAGGCCAACCTCTCCCCGCCCGCTGCTTCTTCCATTATGATGTCTCCAAAACCCCTTCTTCAGACCCAAAGCCCACAGTTGTCTCATTCATCTCCTTTCCTTTCTGTCATTCTGTTGTTGTTGTTGTTGTTATTGTTTTTGTTTTGTCTACTTGTTATGTTAGCCAGAAGGCAGAGAGCCCTGAAGGCACACGAGTACCTTAGCAGTGGCTCTGTGCTCCAGAAAGGAAATGATCTCCCCTTGACTCCCCCGGCCGGGGACCCTGGACTTTGCGTGCTGCACTGAGCTGGGAGGGTTTCCATGTTTCCAAGTCAATGCCAGAGGCTCAGACGCTGGTGGATGGAAAGCCATTGATTTTTCTTGAGATAACGCAAGTGTATTTGAGCAGTGTCTTTCAGAACCACAGTCTTGTCTGGTTTATTTTTGTTTTGGTTTGGTTTCTGTTTGTTTGTTCTGAGAGGAGAAAACTGAACTGACTAAAGCACAAACTGCAATTCTTTTCTTGGTTCAGTCACCCCTCGGTTGAGTCATTCACATCCCTTGGTCAAACACGCAGATTCTTCAGCACACATCGAGCGAACCCTGACTGTGTGTCACTATGGGAAGCGGGGGACTTTGGGAGAAGCACGAGTCAGGAGGTTTCTGAGGCAGTAACGTGGCTCCTGGAGCACACAGATTCTCCCCAAGGGTTCTTCTACATCCCAATCCAGCCCTACGTTATGAAAGCAATCCAAGACAACAAAACATTCTGAGGGAACTCAGGCCACGCGCTCAGCAAATCATGTCCGCCGTCTGGACAATGCCTCCCTTGCTCTCCTAGTTCTTGCCTTTTGCTCAGCAGGCAAGGCTGTTCTTCCCCGATTATTGAGTGGCGGCCATATGACATGGTTCTCAATGCCTTCCCCTTGCTTTCTGATTTCATCTTCCCACCCAAGGGAGGTAAGACCCATGATAGCCGTGTGACACATGAGGACACTGAAGCCTGAGAGATTATCTGCCTGGGCTTCAAAGCCAGAAGATGATACCAAAGGCAATAAAACCTGGTGCTAAAAAGATGCCTAGCCTGGCTTCTGCTGTGTTCATTGATGGTTCTCATCTTCTCCTTCAGACTCTTCACATCCTGGCCTTGAAAATCACATATCCTTTCACCGTGAGGTACTGGTGGAAAATAGTGCATTTGTATACAAAAAGACAGGCTATGTGACTAAAAAGACCCACTCCTCTCCACCCAGGTCATATATTTTAACAGAGAATAACTAAATCCTGCCAACCCACTGCTTCTCAAAATACAGTCCCTGAGCCAGCAGCATCAGCATTACCAAGGAACTCATGAGCCCCATCCCCCAACCCAAGACTCGGGATCGCTTAAGATGGCCTGAGGGCTCTGACATAGCCTGTAGTTCAGAACCACTGGCCCAGATTCCATAACTTGTGAGCTTCAGTAATAGAAAAGGAGAGAAAGGAGTCACTTTTGTGCTCGAAAATTGGTTAACATCACATGTTATATGCTGTCTTGGACAGTCATAAAGATATCAGCATATTCAGAACCAGGAAGGGCTCTGGAATAGAAAGATCTGTTCATCTCTACTGAGTTGATCTCGTCTAAACTCATTTTTAGTTTTAATCATGGATCTTTTCTTTTGCAAAATACTTGTTGCTGTCCAAGGAACTGTCATGAATATCACACTTTGGGAGACATTCAACAGTGTGACCCTCGGCTATAGTTGACCCTCATTTTGACCATGTTGAATCATAATTAAATTTCCAAATTTCACATCAGACATTCTGAAAAACTGTGCAGATTTTTTTTAAATCACCTTGGGATTCACACAGACCCCTATGTTGCACAGTGTCAAAAGATAGCCCATGTGAACAGAGCTGGGCAGTACTGTAGCCGGGACTGATGGCCAAATACTGAATTAATAAAGGGCTGAAGAAGTAAAATGTTTCCATCTATCAGAAATAATTTAGAATCTAGGGGTTTGAGGGAGCCCAGGGACAAGATTTCCAAAATATTTAACTCTTTTAACTGTATGTAAAATATTTCAGGGTGAACTTTGCCAGTTGTAACTTTGCCAACGAATACCATTCCATTGACTGTAGTCTTTTTCTACTCCTTTAAGCATAGCTCATTTTACATTTCGAAAGCATTTGATGAAAATACTTTGTATTAGGTAGCATCTTTCATCCTCAAGTCTCAAGGCTCTTCTCGAGAGATGACTGGAAAGAAAAGTCCCCAATGTGGCGGTCCTTCCTCTCTGGTGGGACAGTAAGTTTCTAACAGAAGCAGGAAATTTGCCGACGCTGAAGTCACTGACTAACTATTGAAGATAGTATCAAAGCTAATCAGCAGACAGAGGAGCCTGCCTAGACAATATGACTGTGGGCTTCAGGTTTCCTTGAATTAATTTAAGAAAAATAAAAGGCATAGGTATTTCTTGTTCTCTTTGAGGTACTGTAAGAGCCTCACACTTAATAAGGAGATGCTTGCTACCTCCAGGCCTTAGTCATGCCTGAGAAGGGTCCCAAATTACTTTGCATTAGATGCCGGTTCCAAGTTCAGCAGGGAACCAGAAATGCTACACAGGCATTAAAGTTGGGCATAGGGAGAAGGTGAGCAAGGCCATCTTTGAGCGCTCTTCTGCTTGGCAGGTACCTTCTTTCTCTCGTATTTTCAAACAAAGTTTATTATGTGCTCCTTTATGAGAAGAATACATGCTTATTATAGGAAATTCGGCCAAAAGAGAAATGCAAGGAGGAAGAAACTCCCATGATCCAAAGAGAATCACTATTAACAAATTGATGTATTTCCCTCCTGTCTTTCTTCTATGGCTCTAGGAACAGGATTAAGATCACACCGCATGTTCAGTCCTGATGCCAGCGTGTGAAGGTACAACCCAGGCCTGTGGAAACTCACATTAACAAAGGAGACCATGCACTCCTGGAGTGACCCCAGCACCTCAGAACCTAGTGCAGAGCCTGACAGTAAATGTTGCTCAACAAAATAACATTAGGCAATATTGCCATCTAGCAGACATGCCGGGGGTCATGTAAAACCCTTCAAACACACAGTGATGCCTTTCTGTTGTGTTTGGGGGGGGGGGTTTTACCTGTAGAAGGTGCTATCATCTTCCCAACTATTTACTCTCAGCCTTTCCCAGAGGCACCTGCAGACCGTGTCTGTCTGCATCACCTTTGTGAGCTTGTTTCCCAGCAGTGGAACCATGCTCAGTCTACATACTTATGGAATAGCCCGGATATACACTAACAGTGTCCTCAAGCAATTCCCATTCACTGGGGGTGCAAGGAGGTGGATAAACATCCCAGTTTCCTTCACCACAGGGTGTCAATTATAAAAGTGTGTTCTGCACAGTCTGTCTTGACAATCTTTGGACAACTGAACCTGCTAATCACAGTGTCCACCTTCTTAGCACACCCATCATATTGGTTTTCCTCTCATTCTTGCTTCCAGTATTTTGCACTCCTTTGCCATGCATCCTGGGATTGCCTTCCCCCAAAAACTTCTTACACCAAATCCTTGTCTCAGGCTCTGCCTCTGTGGAATCCAAAAGTAAGTCATTCTGTTTGGATAGAGTCTCAGAATCAGTTACTGAGTTAAACCAGATGAATTTTTTAAAGATGCAGGATTTATATTAATTGACAATTAATTTCCACGGGGTGGGGAGCTTTAGAACTCTTTTACTAACTCTTCATTTTACTTAAGAATTTGGACTGTGAACTGAGTACTTAGGAAGAGAAATACAAGAAGCCAAAGCACTAACCTGCTGGGAGTCTGCACTGTGGGATCGTTAAACAGTTTCATTTGAGTTTGTTCTTTTGTTGTTCACTTTTCTCTGTTGTTTGCCTTGCTTGGTTTTCCTTTGTGTTTCTGGACAGAGGTCAGTGGTTAAAAATTTTTTTCTTTTGTCTCTACAAGTGAAAAGGGCGGGGGAACTAAGTGCACCTGGTAGCAAAGATGAGTGAAGCGTTGCTTTGGAACAATTCAGCCTTGGGTCTCTGTAACGACCCAAGTTCAGGATATTCAGGAAAACAAATGAAATCGACTCTGCTTTAAACAGGTTTTTGTCATTATTAGATCCCCACGATCTGTGAGGAGCGTGTACAGTTGTGTTCCAAAATAAAGCTGTCTGTTTGGGGATTGTTATAGTGACCTAGAAAGCATGCGTTCCCCAGGGAGACCAAGGAATGAAGTTTCCTAACAGCTTCACTGCTGAAGCCATAGCTGCACGTATAAAATGCATTGTGACTGTTGTCCTCAAAATAAGAGACAAATTATTCTCTTTTGTCCAAGATCTTTAGGACATTCCAAAGAACCACATTCAGGCTTTGTTGGATGGACATTGAAGAAAGAAAATAGAGCACTCACCTTTTGTGTCCTGCAAAGGAATCTTTTTCTATGCAGTTTTGCTATTTATCTCCCCCCAAACCTCTCTCTAACCTTCCTCAGCATTCCTTGTTCAGAGCTGCTCTCTGGTCCCAGGAACCTTCTGCCTTCTCCTCCAAAAACAGGCTAGGCTTCCTATCTTTCAGGTCTTAGCATTCAGCTCATAAGCTCAACTGATGCGTTAATCACAGACCCAGAAAGGCCCATCAACAAAACAGTCTTCTCAGTGCTGGCGTTAAGAGATTGGCTTTGAATATTTATGCATTATCAATATTGCTCTTTAAAAACATTACAAATAGATGGTCAGTGCCACTTTTTGTGAGTTAGGTGACCATGAGCAAAGCCTTGGACCCCCTGCCCTCACCTTCTACCTTGTAAAATGGATCTATCCGACCTCACAGCTCTTGGTGGCCAACGTATGGGATGGGATGTGCGACAGTCACTTGTGAACAGGCAGCATGAAGTCTTTGCTGCGTTGGTGGCTCTTTCACACTATATAAGGAGACTTGAAGGGACAATGGCACAAAAGAGGGTAAACTGAGGCCCCAGCAATCACCAGCACCCAGCTGGGATGCAGCCACTCCAGAGTTTCGCCAGAAACTTTCAGGTGACCTTGAAGGAGGACCTGCCTTACCAGTCAGTGCCTCTGGCTGCGCATTTCTACCACAGGGAAAACTTGCCCAGCCCTGGCCCCCAGGGTGGGTTGTGAAGGTTAATGAATTGGTATTTGTGAAGTGCTTTGAGATCCGCGGATGAAAGGGCCTATGAAGTCAAAAGCGTTGGGATGATTATTAAATTGCCTTGCCTGAGGTCAGACAGCGCAGGACAAGGGGAGCTAGAAAGGAAAGACACACTCCCTTTCTTCCATTCCCCTGCCAGAACAACTAAGACCGTAACCTGCGCTTGTGAAGATGGGCTGTCCCTCGGTGGTGGATGTCCTCGGGCCTCGCGTCCTCTCCTTTATTCCCAGCACCCTGGTTAGAACCAGGCTCAGGCTCCTCACCAGCCCAGCTCAGCAGAATGCCAAACAGCTCCTCACTCCTGGGAGGCTTCTGCTTTGCAGGGCTTTTCCAAGCTCCAGGAAGCTGCTGAGTGTGGGATGGAGGGTCACACTTGACCCCAAGACCCTTCTTGAGAAAGACAGAGCAGTTTGTTTGGCGCCAGTTGGCAACCAAAATGAAGGAAGGATTCCGCTCTGGCTGAATTTGGGGGTTGCAGTTCACAACTACCCTCCAGCTCCCTCCTGTACCCCATTTTCTTTTTTCTTTATATATTTTTTTCTGTTCAAGCAGCCTGGCAGTTGCAATGTTTGTTTTACAAACATCTCCTCCATACTTTTGTCTTTTCCTTCCCCCACGTCGGCTTCTGTATGGATAGCTCATTGCAATTCAGACACCTGTCACTTTTGGATGTCAGTGTGGTTGTTGCCACACTGATTAGTTAAGATGAAGAAAAAAAATACAGTGCCATATAAATAAAAAATTACAGACTGTCACATTGTTTAAAAAGGGCCCACCGCCCAATACCAGATCTCAGCAAAGCAGGGCTTCTTCTTTTTCCTGGGTATCCCAGCTAAAGGGAATGCTTATAATGTCTTGTTTTTAGTGATTAAGTGGTTAATGATTTAATGAACTAAAAAAAATCTTATTTGTTGCTTCCCTCGGACTTGGAAAAAACCTCAAAGAGCTGATTTTCTGTGTACCTCAGTCCAATATTGCTACCTGCTGGGATACGAACACAGTCTCTAAATAAATTGCTAGTGGCCTTAGGCGGGTGGAAGAGTCTCTCTTTGATCCAGCTCGAGCGGATGAAGTCAAATGTTCAATCAATCAATCACATTCATAACTTGCAGCTACAATCGGGCTGACAACAGCCTATTATTTATTTTTAAAATCATATATTTCATTATTGCAAAACACACAGTCTCTCATGAGGGGAAGAGACTAAATTATTGATAAGGCACATAGATGACGGAGTTTGTTGTTTCTGACATGCTTGTCACTAACTATTGTCAGGAAGAATTTACTAAGATGTAGAGTCAGGAAAGTTGGCCAGGAATGTATGTCGTGCCAAAGCAGAGATGGGAAGAGGAAATTCTAATGGCCTCTCTCTCTTATTCAATTTTTGTAGGTAAAAGGCAGCTGAAGGCAGAACAGGTTTCTATTGTAAAGCAAGACTTGAAAAGCCCCCAGTTTGATTGCTACAGCACAGGAGATTTGGTTCTCAAAATAGCCATGCATTTGGGAAATGAATTTTTGCTGGGGTCTGTGCATTCCTGGAAATAACAATTGTAACTCTCCGGAATTCCCACATGGACCACAGCCAGGTATATTTATTTATTCAATCGTGTGTGTCAGAGTGGGTGGGGGGCAGCCTGAAAAAGCAGCATGGAAGAGGCCAGCTTTGGGCTCCCCTTGTTTTTAGAGGTGAAGGGGGGTGCTCTCCTGTTACACCCCTATCATGCCCCCTGAGCTGGCAGGGGTGGGGGCACCCGCCCTCTGGACTTGCAATTCTCTAATGGATTCAGAAGGAAGAGCAGTAAGGGAAATGCTGACCTCATCTCTCTGTGCGCCCCTTTATTTTCTGTTTTCTAAGTCACTAGTTAGGGAATGCCAAGCTACCGTGTTAAAGCTGCCCAGACCTCTCACCTAAACAGCAAGTGGCTGAGGTGGAAGGTGCCCAGGCCAGCATTGTCACCTGGCTCCCACCTTCCTGATAAGGAGGACATTGCTATGGCTTTACCGGAAGAAAGCGCTCCCTGGACTGAGGTAAAGGGAGGTGTTTTATTAAAGGAATGTTAAGTGTTTCCTCATACAGATCAGTCTTTCTAGAACAAGTACCATAGTATTTATTTGAAAAGCGCTGTGAAACTAAAAGTTTTGAATTCTCCTTCCACCAGATACCACTGGATCCCAAGTTTAATGAAAGTAAGACCGAGCTCCTGTGGAATGTCTCCCAAGTCTCATCTGTACTCCTCGCTTCAAGATGAACCCTCAGCAGCACAAGAGGGGAAGGACATCACATGACCTGCTGGGGCGCTTCCCTCCTCCCCACTCTGCGGAAGAGGAAGCATCACAAGTCAGAGGAACTGGAATCGATCGCTGAGGGGCAGGTGTAAGAGCAGACCCGGGCTTCCAAACCCCACCCTCAAGTGAGCAGAAAGCCATGAGCAGATGAAATCAGAAAAAGAGCCTCGTTTCTGGGCCAAGTGCTCTGTCTTCTGCTGACGCCTGCCTACCTTCCGAGGTAATATTCCAGTACACTGGTTTGGTTTTAAGTCAGTGAACTCCATCAGAATCCCACAACCAGAGAGCTCACCTACACCCACTTCTTCATAAGGCTGATCCTTGGCATGAGTTGACCAGGTTACTATAGGCCTAAGACATGGAAGTAACCTCAGAATCCATAGGCATGCAATCTGTCTTCTGGGAGTTGGGAGCCCTGACTTCCAGCCTAGTGTCACTACTTCCTCTATGTGTTGGTCTTGTCTAACTTGACCCCTCCTGGGTTTCTGTTCTCTAAGTTAGGAGTTGTTGTGACAAAGGCACTCTGGGGCCAGATTGTACCCAGGCTCTTCGGAGCCCCCTTCTGACATAGGCAGTCACCTTGGCCCTGTCCTTGCTGGGCCTGTGCAGCTCAGTTTTAGAGAAAATCCTGCTAAGTCAGTTTCAAGAGAATCTCTTACCCTGATATCTGATCACCTTGGCCTGTCTTCAGCAAGAATCCTCCTTGATCACTTTGGCAAGAATTTCTCCTGCCTTTGATGAATCCTCTCGGTAGTTTTCCATCCATTGATTCTGCCCCACCCCTGCCCCTCAGACCTGTTTCTTGGCGATAAATCCCCACTTCTTGTTGTGTTTGGAATGACTCCCAGTTCTGTACTGAGATCTCTTTCCCCCTATTGCAATAGTTCCTGGATAAAACTTGCTTTGACCACTTTACTGTCCAACTCTTCTCTTTGACAGTCTATACATGCTTCAAGTCAACTTTTAGTTCCAAACATCTACATAAAATTTTGTATAAAATCCTATTCAGTGGCATTTTCCTCCTGATTTATTTTTGAACATTTGCAGCCTATGTTGGTGGAAATGGAAACTGAGTTAACCAACACAATCAATACACCAGGGGAAAGATTCCTTATCGTCCTCACGGTTCAGTAGGAATAACTCTTCAGTGAGAACTTCCAAATCTGGCCTCTTATTCCTGGCTTTGCTGAACTTGGTTGAGTCATGGAGTCTCTGTCTACCCTGGTTTTCCCTTTGTTCAGTGGGCATATTGATTCTTTTACTCTTCATCCAGCTGGGGCAGATTGCTATGAGGCTCTAAATCTATTATCTAAGAGAGAGGAAAGCAGACGCTTAATATGGCATAGGGTGGTAGTGTTATTTAGAGGGAGGATTCTTACTATAGATGAGGCAACCTATTGCAAATACGAGATTGCAGTTTTAATTACCTTAGGCCAATGGCCCATGCAATGGGTCTGCTGTGTTTGGAAAGGGGTATGAGACAGGGATGGGCTGGGACTCATTGGCTTCTTAGCAGTGCTATTTCTGCTGCAGTTTCAAGGCAGCCCTGTAGAAAAGGAAAATAGCTGCTTCTGCGCAGTTGCAATAGCAGCGATACAAGGAATCTGGCCCTGCATCTTTTTTGTGCTTTTCTGTTTTCTGGGCTGTAGGGTGCACTGGTTCACTAGCAGCATATGGGGTCTCCTCCTTGGCAGTCATTTTCTGGGTGCAGCTTTTTTCCTTTTGAAGCTTGTCTGCTGCACACATCAGAAGCAGTGGCCTCCTCTGGGAGGGCTGAGCACCTGCAAGAGGCTGGATCTCGGATGGCAGACAACAGGGTTTCTCCACTGGCAAGATAAGATTCTAGTATGACTTTATTAATAGTCTCTCTCCCAGCTCTGGTCCCCTTGGGGGACTTCCTGTGATTGGTCAGTTGTACGAGTATAATGCGCAGTAATTATACCTCGAAGCCATGGAGAGAAGCCTTCCCTGACAAAACCCTTGGCGATAGGGATTTGGGCAAACTCAATGAGCTGCAAATGACTTCATCTCTCCAAAAGGACAAAGCCATTACTTCCTGAAAAATGAGCAACTTAGGAAAACTGTGAAGTGTGCGGGGGGGTGGTGGGGTGGAGGGGATGAGAAACAAAACAGAGGTGCTTCCATCTTTTTAACAGCGAAGGAATTAACTGTGAGTGGGTCACAGCAGAGTAACCATCAGCTGGTCCTGGAGGATACTGACAATGCTTGGTTTCCACAAACATGCCCCGAGTGTCATCCTTTCCTTTAGCTGCCAGATATGTACACTGAAGCCAAGAAGTAGCCCCATCCCACATCCATATACCAAAGTCTATTAAAACCTTCACCCCTTTCCTCCAAATGACCCAGCAGCAGCCAAGCCCACGACTGTGGACTTGGGCCAGCCCCTTTCTCCGGTGCCCAGTGTTTGTCAGCAAGGTCAGGAGCCTGCACCGTGGCTCACTAACAGGCAGCTTGTGCACAGAGAGACAGAGGCAGAGAGGCCACACGAGCTCCAGAAGGAACCTCCTGGAAGGAGGAGAGCTGAGCAGAACTGCTTATTTCCAAAAAAGGACCAACTCCGGAGTTTGGTCCATTGGACTGGATTTTCAGGGATCTCCTCCCTATAGCAAGGCTGGCCTTCTCCAGGGAAGCAGGCAGAGCTGTCAGTGCTGAGCTGCTGTTCTACTCTATCCCATTGCACCTCTGGCCACACTGACCAGGAATTGCAGCCACACACCCACCATATCCCCCAGTCTAGAAGGCTCCATGTACCCGAGGTGCTCATGTCCAGGAAGTGAGTGTGTGAGGACAGACATATTTATTAGGTTTAGCATTTGAGCCAGCATTTGAGCAGCTTCTGAGGACACATGCCCTTGGAGGATGTTTAAAGGACCTGTCCTTTCTTTGCTACAAGAACATGTAAATGGACATTCCTGAAAGCATGTGACTAAATACAAGAAGTAGAAGACGTGGATGGCATAGACTTCGCCTTCTCACAGCTGGTTGTGTAGAACCCTCAAAGGTTGTGTGTGTAGATCATGCTCATACATGATCTATTTTAACAGATTGGTTCCTATTCTTTGTTATGAGACATCAATCATTTCACTGCATTCCACTTACCCAAGTTGTAAGAAAAGAGAAGGGATGTTGCCCTGTTGTCCAATGGGAGAAGCAGACTGGATCAGACAGCCCCAGCTCCTGTCTTTTTCTCAACACTGAACTATAGCAGCACCTCCCAGCACTATGCCTGAGCTTGCAGCCCATGCTCAGCAGGTAGATTGTACTGTTACTCACGATTCCCCCTTCCCTCCTGCCCTTACACTGTTTACCATGAGTGTGATATAAGAGTTAGCCAAGTGACTTGTTGTAATCAAATAGTAAGAGTGGGAATAACAATACAGCTCTGAGCCTAGGCCTTCAGAACAATCATTTTCTTGTTTTATGCCCCCACCTTGAGGTTCTGATGCCCACTATAAGAAGAGAATGTCCCAGGGAGTCATCAGTCCAAGAGTGAGATTCACAAGGAGATCTAAACCAGACTGCAAACTGAATCACAGCTTTCCCAGTCAACACAGAATCCCATGGGTAATAAAAGTGCATGTTTGTGGCAATTTTGATATTGTTTGTTACTTGGCATCATCATGGCAATAGCTGACCAATACACTCAAGCTTTCTAGTAGTCCAAAGTTTCCAGACTTCAACTATACCTGTATCACCTTATCCTTCCAAGTGCTCAGCCTTTAAAGGTACAGCTGGCAAAGGTTTGCATCCATCACATGCACACTTGCTAGTGTTAGATAAAGAAAATGACTTTACCTAAGAGTAACTGGAAGGTACAAGAGAGACTAAGAAAAGTTTAAAATGGAGTGTGCAGCAGATGGGAGAGTAGTGACTTTGAGTTTCGAGTTGTCATTATGAAGACAGATTTGCTGTGCTTGTCTTTTGTCCTATATTTCAAAAGCAAGTCTCTAAATTATTGACTAATTTGGTGAACTCAAACACTCCCTAATTAATAAAGTTTTTCTAATGAAAAAGAAAAGACTTCACCAGAGTCAAGACTTTCTTTGTGTGAACTTTTAAAAAAAATGTAATCGTCTCTTGTTTGAGCAACAAGGTTTGCAATGTCCTTGCCATTGAAGAGCAGGGAACCCTTAGTGGTAGAAGGAACTGAGGAGTGATCCCAGCCTCAGGAAGACAAATTGAGGTAACAAGTCCTTTAAGAGGGCTGGGGATTTAGCTCAGTGGCTTAAGTGCCTGCCTTGCAAGCCCAAGGTCATGAGTTCAATCCCCGGTACCAAAAAAAAAAAAAAAAAAAAACAAGTCCTTTAAGAAGTTTTGAAGACTCTCTTAGGCACCTTTATGCAGGGATGGGGTGAACCTCACCTGTAGAACAAGGTCCCAGATACTTTTCACCTTGCACAGCACAATGCCAAACCTCCCCAGCAAACATCATTACCATTGCCCCTGCCCTTCCATGGCTCCCACCAGCAATGATGCTAACTAACATGGGTCAAGTCCTCCCTAAGTGCTCCTGCCTTACAAACACGTCGTGCGTGGCCCCTCACTGAAGCCTTACAACAGCCCTGTAGGAGTGGTACCATGACTGACCTCCTTTTCCTCGTGAAAGGTCAGATGCAGAAGTATTAACTCACTCAAGATCACACACTTGGTAAGCTGGGATGCTGAATGAAGACCCGCACAGTATGCTCAGTGGGCATGTGAACCACCGAGCTTCAGAAGCTTCCCTCTCAGTTCTTGACCCAAGCAATCTTTTCCATCTCCTGGCTCCTCACCCATACCAAAACCCCCGCTGAGCACGCAGAGGATGCGTGGTCCTTTCATTAGCCTACGTAACCCAAACCTGTACCTGGATTAAGGAAACATCTTGGATCATAAGAGAATCATGAACCCCTTCCCAGTGACTTTGCTAAACTGCTCTTGTGGATGAAGAGGCCACCAACTTTCCCCGAGGGCTCCACAGGAAGTGCCTGAATGACTTCGAACAGTAAGGATGTCACTAAAGGCATTGCCCTTGGTTTAATCCAGTTACCAGAGCATGAGGACTCAGGGAGAAGTTCATCTCAGGTCTGGTATCTGATTACTGGGTACAGGCCCATCTAAAGGCATAGTGAATCAAGAAACTTAGCCTTTCCTGCTTCACACTAATTCTAGGAAACTTAAGAGACCAAGGTGACCACCTCTAACACGTGGAGAGAGTTCCAGCCTTTCTCTACTTCACTAGGTGGCCCTTATAAGTTTAGTTTTCTTTGCTTTGCTTTTATCACCTGTTTTAATTTCTTTTTTGTTAGTACATAATTGCAGCACATAATAATTACATTTACTATGGGGGCTTGGTACATGTAAGTAACACATACATTAATCTTCCTTTGTCCCCTACCCTTCCCATCTCTCCTGGCTACTTCTAATTCTTGGTCTCCTGTCCATTTTCAAAAGTTCTGTTTCCATTTTTTCTTCCATTCTTTTTTTCCATCCCCTTTTCTTCCCTCTTTCAACAGATGCAAGGGTAAAGAAGACATGATCTTTATACAGTGGGGCACTATGCCATAAAGAAAAAGATAAACTTGAGGCATTCATAGGTAAATGGTTACATCCTGAGACCATAATGTTAAGGGAAATAAGTCAGACACACAAGCTTAAATATTAAATGATTTCTCTTATATGATAAACCTCCAAGATACAAATAAAAAAACAAAAAAAGTTACATAATAGAAAGTAGTGAGATCTTTTTCAGGTGCGGGGGACAAGGGGTTATCACCTATTTTTTCACAGTTTCTGCTACACTGTGCATTGGTAGGAGGGGTATATACGCTTAGGTAATTGTATGCTTCTCCACCTTAGCATGTAAGTACAGTTATGTGTCTTTTCTTTTCCTGTCCATTGTTTATGCACAATCTGCCTTATACTAGGCCAATGTCTACCCTGAGGGCTTCCTCAAAACTTTCAGTCCTGCCTCTAATTGCTCAGTGAAGAATGAGAGATGGGATGCCTTAGGCTGTGCACAGAGCTGTCACCTTGGCTACTTCTTTGAGGGTCCTTCACATTCTACTCGTAGGTTCAGGATGCACGCCAGGATTTCGGGGTGTTTCACCATTCATCCTTAGATTCACCGATTCACTCTTGCATCTGCTATTCTGTCCTCACAGCCCAACACAAGTCAGGGCACTAGTCCCAAACACTCGCTTGCTGGAGCAGTCTTCCTGCCTCTGACAAAACACCTGAGCCCTTGGAGTGAGCCTGACCATCAGGCTAGGATAATTCTCCTTCCTCTCATCTCTACCACCATACAGTTCTAGGAAACGCTTGTCTTCTTGCTGAATAATTTTGGCTGATGGCTCCCTATCAGACATCTCTATCTTTGAATCTCAGAGACTGTCCCAGAAGACCTTGAGCTCTGCATGTAAATGAGTCCTCCACTCTCCACAGTGAGGCACCCCACCATGGGCCAAAGGAGCCCTCTAAGGTCACTCTAGCTGACCTCACCTACACTGCATGGGGTCTTGAGCTGTGAACCACCCTGCTGTGCAGAATGCCTGCTCAGGAACTACGTGTGCCATCATTTACAGCCTTATGCATTTGGTAGCCAATTGCTAAGTTCTTACTGTATTCCAGGGCTGGAGATCTAAGTTCCAATGAGATAGAAACTGTCCTCTGTTCATAAGAAGCTTAGAGTCTAGTGAGGAAACATAAGCAATAAGGCATTAAAAAATAAAGCATTTGCAGATGCTGATTAGTATGATGATGGGTAGAAGGAACCATCATCCCTGGATCACTGGTTAGCATGTTGTGGAATCCTAGGGGAATGGAGAAGCTTAGGGGAAGAAGCAAGAAAAACTTCCAGCTATCTCTGCCACCAGAGGAGTCTGTCCCCCAAGGAACAGCAGGAGCTATTTCTGTATAGAATGAGCCTTGTTACGAAGCCTATTCCTACTCTCTTTGGAACAAATCCTACAGATGTAAGCTTAGTAAAAGGGGTCTTGGAGACCCTCCAGTCCTTTCTTTTCCTTGGGATGACAACTGACATCCGGGGAGAGAGGGGACATAACTAGGGCAAAGTCACACAGCTAGGGATGGAGGAATTATTCCTATCTTTTAACAAAAGTAGCCAGGTCTTTCATACCTGCTAAATCTTGTGCCTTAAAGGAAGAGAAGACTCTTCCATAAACAACTTTGCCATAAACAAAGCAAAGAGGGAAATTTTCTGGATGATGTTTCAGAGAGAGAGAGAGAGAGAACCTGAGGGTTTGCTCCCTGTCACTCTTTGTTGACCTCTCTGAGCAGCAAACAGTGCTGTGAGCCTTGCATGCTACTCAGCAGGTCACTGAGGTATACAGGGCCAGTAAAAATGGATGCCAATAGGTCAGGGCAAGGGAGAACCAGAGCTGTACTCGGAGCTAGTGTCATGTCTGTTAGGCAGATATTTCCCCCAGAGATACACAGCAGGGTTAGTCTCTCCTCTAGGCAAATATATTTGGCAGTGCAGAGAGGTGAGGAGCAGCCTCAGAACTCTATCCCTTCTGTTTTTCTTTTTCTGCTTCCTATTCTGAAGCCCAGAACCTACTTCAAACCTAGCAATGGAGCCCATCAGTGGAAAATGTCCGTTAACCAATGTCCAGTTCTCTCCCCCAGAACACGGGAGGATCGCACTGCTTGCTCTTACCTTTCATAGAGCTGTAGACGAGCCCGTGGCTTACGGACAAAGCAGCACATGCCACGTGGGGGCTGGAGCATTGAGTATCTGCTGCAAGACCTCCAGCGTTCTCTTCTTTGTGCTGCTAAAACCAGAAACACTCTAGGTCAGTGGTGGTGAGCCTTTTCGAGGCAAGTTCCCAGACTGCAACCCCAAACTCATTGATTTATTGCAAAGTGCTAAACACTGCAATTAAACCTGAAGTTTTAGTTTAGAAAAAACCAACTCGTACATTAACATACTTTGTCTTAATAGACACTGAACAGGTAATGTGAACAGGAAATGTACCATTTCTGTCAACATCATTGATGTTGCGTCTTGTGTGTGAATGCAACATGACCCCTCCTTTCCTGGCTGGATAAAAAAGAAAGGATGACTGGGGTAGATGTGGAGGGGAAAACATTCTCTGTATTTTTTTTAATTCTTGCCAAACTGATGTACAAAAAGTCAAAACGTCCCTTTTACTGTCTTTCCTGCTATGATATTTTTACCACTAGGATTTCTTCTTCTAATGTGGATTACACATTAATAACCTCAAAGGAAAATTTTTTCTTGCTGCCTAGCTAGAAATGTTCTTTTTTCTCTCCTTTTCACTCTTACAGACTCACTGCTATACATCTGGCACATAGCTTTTAAGAAAAACAAGTGGCAGCATAATATCTACAGAATAACATGACTGAATTTATGTAAAGAAAATTAACGTAAGGATACCCAAGCCCAGAATGCATTAGTAAACACAGGTCTGTCTGTCACCTTGACTCTTCCCTCCATCCCATCCTGGAGACAAGGCTAATGGTGGCTTCCAAATCACCAACCATGGGATATTTAGAGGAAGCGAACAGGGAAGGGAAGGGATAGAGGCATATGTGCAGAGGACAGAATGGAAAGCAGCTGACTTTAGGAGAGGAAAAATTCTGGAATATCTAGCCGGAGAGAGGGCAGAGAGAAGGAAAGAGCCCCATTATAGCTGAGATTGGATTTCTCTGAGTCTTATGACTTGAACTCAGATTTACATCTTAGGAAGAAAATGATGTTCCCTACAGCCCAGTGTTCAGGCAGGTATTTGTGCATGTGCATGTATATATGTCAGTTCTTAAGACAGTGTTTAAAAAAAACCCCATGTCAAATGTGACGAGTAATTTCATCTGGAGAGGGGTGTAGAATGGTTAGAAGGATGACAGAGATGTCTGGTCAACCTTTATCGTGTATATGTACACATCCCTGTACATTTTGTAGGAGAATTTAGTCTGAGTTTATTGTATCAATTGTTAAATTATAAGCATAATATAAAGTACATTTCATTATTTTTCAAAACAAAATGGTAATACTTTACCATTTGAATTAAATACTACTGCTTTCCAAAGTGCTGTCTCACTCGTTTAATTTTTACAACATCACTTTCAGTAAGAAACTCTGCTCTTTAATCCTCAATTTTCTATCTCTAAAATAGACTGACTTACCTCCAAGTCACCCAACCAATAAACGTGGAATGAAACCAAAGACTTATATGCTGGCTACCAGGTTCCAAATTCAAGAGATGTTTGAAGAGATGCTTCATGAACAACCTCTTTCTTGGATGCTTGTGTTGAAAAAGAAAATCACACTTTAAGAGGAAAAATCAGGATATACCCAACTGCGTCTGAATCATTTTTCTTTGTTTCTGATGCTGGCCAAATATGTAGCTTCACAAAGACTTCCACTAAGAGAACTCCTCTGTGCTTAACAGGCTTACCATAAATGACTGCTGTTTGATATGCCTGCCTGTGATAAAGACAATAAGCATATATCATATATGCTGCTATTTCTCCCCCACCACACACCATCAGACATCAATAATCAGTTATAATAGGAAGTCTAGCTTTGGCCTCTTTCTGAACACAATGCTCCAGGCAGACATTACTAATCAATCAGAGATAACATATAAGAGGAAATCTACTTCTTTCTTTATCCTAGAGGATATTTGTTTTTCCTGGCAGACACTGTGAGAATGTAATTCAATCCCTTTTCTGTGCTGTGTTCCCATAATAGATGTTAAAAAAGAAAGTACTTACTCACAATTTTCCTTGCAGTTAAGTGTGGCCCTCTGACCCAGTATTAGCCTATGTGACGTATTGGGGGAGAGTTCTGACTTTCCTAGAAGGGACACGTGCAAAAAGAGATTGAGCAAGTGACATGCCTCTGTCTTTTCTTGCCTCAAATACAGATACTATAAATTTAAAAGTTTGTGGCTAATTGATAATCTAAGACCACTCACCTTCATGTTGCTTGTTAAGTAAGGAGCAAATACACATATGACTCTGCTGGTGTGATTTCTCTTACATGTAGCCAAAAGCATTCCTAACAGGTAAATGCACACTTTGTTCTTTTAAACTGTTACTATGTCAACTGTGTCAACTGTGTCAACTGTTAGGAGACAGGAGGGGCACTGTGCATATTGATCAGCAAATATGTAAATATTGTGAGATAAAAATTCACTTAATGAATGCAATATTTTAAACAATTTTAAACATTTTCAATTCTGTGGGTTTTAATATTTTCACAATGCTGTACAATCATTACCACTAATTCCAGGATATTTTCATTATTCCAAAAAGAAACTCCATACCCATTAAGTGGTTACCCCTTATTTCCTAGTCACCCCAGCCCCGGCAACCATACTGTCTCTGTCTCTATGGATTTGACCTTTCTAGACATTGTGAATAAATGGAATCATACAGCATACGGTCTATCATATCTGGCTTTGTTCACACAGTATGAGATCATGATGTAGCATGTATCAATACTTTATTAATTTTATGGCTGTATAATCTATTACATGAATCTTCCATACCTGTTTTATCCATTTTTTAGTTGATGGACATTTGTGTTGTTTCCACTTTGGGGTTATTATGAATAATGCTGCTACAAGCACTTGTGTACAAGATTTTGTCTGAACAGATGTTTCCAATGATCTTGAGAGTATACCTAGGAGTGGAATTGCTGGATCATATGGTAATTCTATTTTTAACTTTTGGGGAACTGCCAAGCTATTTTCCACAGATGGCTACACCATCCTACATTCCCACCGACAATGTATGAAAGTTCCAATCACTCTGCTCACCAAGTTTTATTTTCCTTTTTTTAAAAATTAGTCATCTTAGTGGGTGTGAAGTGACATCTCATTTTGGTTTTGATTTGTGTTAAACTAATGACTAATGACATTGAGCCTGCTGAACCTTTTTTAAGGGCTTCTTGGCCTTTTAAATATCTTTTTTTTGGAGAAATCAATTTTTAATCCTTTGTCCAAATTTTTACATCTTAATGAAGTCTACTTTATTTTTTTCTTTCATGGCTTGTGCTTCTGGGGCCACATTTAAGAGATCACTGACTAATTTAAGGTTGTGAGAATTTATGCCTTATCCCAAGAATTGTAGTTTAAAGCCACATATGAGGGTCTTTGATCCATTTTAAGTTATTTTTATAAATGGTATGAGGTAGGGGTCAAATTAATTTTTTCATGTGTATATCCAGTTATCTCAGCACTATTTGTTGAAAAGACTATTCTTTGCCACATTAAATGGTCTTGACACTCTTGTAAAATAAAATCAGTGGATCACAATCAATCACTGCAGTGAGAGATGCATGAGTTTCACTCTGGACCCTAAGTTCCATCCCATTCATCTGTAGGGCTAACATCCTTACTGTTCCTCATTACTTCGATTGCCATTGCTTTTACTGTCCCTCATTACTATTGCTTTGTAGTACGTTTAAAACCAGGAAGTGTGAGTCCTCCAACTTTACTCTTTTTGTTTTTCCTGCAAGATTGTTTTTGGTTATTTGGTGTCACTTCCAATTACATATGAATTTAAGATCAACTCGACCATTTCTGTAAAAAAGGCCACTGGGATTCTGGCAGGTACTATAATCTGAATGCCTCATCCCTGCCCATTCATTTGCTA
The DNA here is from genome assembly GCA_004027295.1 of Dolichotis patagonum. NCBI lineage: Eukaryota > Metazoa > Chordata > Mammalia > Rodentia > Caviidae > Dolichotis > Dolichotis patagonum. The sequence continues at coordinate 2,365 of PVJX010028447.1, read as the reverse complement.
AAATACTAATTTCCAAAATGATAGCATTTGGTGGTGGGGCCTTTGTGAGGAGATTACCACATGAAAGGAGAACCCTCTGTTTGGAACTAGAATCTTTATAAAAGCCTGAGAGAGCTATGCATTAGGACTCACGAAGACCCCAAATGTCAGGAAACGGGCCCTCACCAGATACAAGTTTTCTTTGATTTGGTATTTCTCAGCCTCCAAAACTCTAAGAAATCATTTCTGTTGCTTACTACCTACCTAATTTACATTGTCTTATATCAAATAGAACAAGGCAATATGCATTGCTTCTTTAATTTCTTTCAACAGTTTTGTAGTTTCAGTGCACAAGTGTAACATTTAAGACTTTTTTGTGTAATGTTTTTATAGGAATTTGTTTTGTTTTGTCTTGCTATGTTTTGGTTTTCCCTCTAATACAGAAAGGATAGAAGTACATGTAGAGGGGCCGGGGATTTAGCTCAGTGGCTTAAGCGCCTGCCTGGCAAGCGTGAGGTCATGAGTTCGATCCCCGGTACCAAAAAAAAAAAGAAAAGAAATACATGTAGAGACTCATGCATGCGTAGAACCTATAAACAGTTTATGAGAACTGATTATATAATGCATGATGAAATGAATAACTACTTTGAAGAAAAAGAGACACGAAGGTACCCAGCACTGATTCAGTAGCGTCAAGAAGTGAAATCCAACAATACTATTATTCTTTGTTCAGAGTGATTTTAGCCTGTTTTGTTTTAAGTTCAACATACATGAAGGTATGGACAGCTGTTTTGAAGAGAATGAGAGACACTATGACAGCCATTCATGGCTTCCTATTGTCTGGTTTTGAAGATCTGAAATGCCTTCCTTGTCCTGTTCAGGTCAGTTCCATGTTGTTTCATGTGAATTCTCTGTATGTGAAGCTATGGACAACTATTTGGAAGAAAACAAGAGACAATATGATAAGTAGTGAGGATCTCTAATTGTCTTGCTTTGAAATTGATGTCTTTTACATTGCTTTCTTGTGTTCTGTTTTGTTGTGTTTAATTTTACCCTCTTTAAAATAAAACTGAAAAAATATTAACAAGTGTAACATTTCCTTAGTTAAATTTATTCCTAAGTATTTTATTCTTTTAACACAAACATAAGTGAAATTGTTTTCTTAATTTCATCTTTAGACTATTCACTGCTAGAATATAAAAATACAACTGATGCTTGTACCTTGATCACATATCATGTATCTTCGCTGAGTTTGTTCACTAGCTCTAATGGTTTATTTTATACATGGATTCTTTAAGATTTGCTTTATAGCCTGGTCATGTGAGCTTCGAACAAAGAAAGTTTTATGTCCTCCTTTACAACCTGTGTGGCTTTTATTTCTTTTTCTTACCTAATTTCCCTGGCTATACCTTTCATATCTTGTTAAATCGAAGTCCTGAGAACATTCTTACATTCTTCCTAAGCTTGGAGAGAAGGATTTCTTTTTTTTTTTTTTTGCCATTGAATGTGATGTTAGCTGTGGGTTTTTGTATGTCCTCTCTGATTAAGGAAGTTCTCCCATTCCTAGTTCATTGAAGTGTACATTTCTCCTTTCAGTCAGTTTCTTGTTTCATATATTCTCACGATCGGCTCTTATATTATTAATACTTGTTACACCCTTCTTACTAGTTTGACCCTTTTATCATAATGTAATCTTTTTGACCTTATAATGATTTTTGCCTTCAAGTCTATTTTTTGAATATGTGTAGCTACAGGGACTGGGGATTTAGCTCAGTGGCATAAGCACCTGCCTTGCAAACACACAGTCATGAGTCCCATCCCTGGTACCAATTTTTAAAAAAATGTGTGTAGCTACTCTATTTATCCTTTGGTTACTTTGTTCTGGAATATTTTCTTCTTCTGTTCCTTTTAGGTACACATAATGATCACACTCATCATAGGGAATTTGTACCTGTGCATGATATATCTTTATCCCTCTTTATTTCTCATTCCCCTCCCCCTCTTCACTCCCTCTTCTCATTTGCAAAGTTTGTTTCCATTTTATTCTTCTTTTCTCATTTTCTCTTTCCCTTGCATTCTTTCCCCCCTCCCCTCCCTAGTTCCTCTTTCCTTTGGAGCAAATTCTTCCTATTTCACAGTTATCTATTATATACTTTGTTCTTATTTGCACTTTCAGTTTCTTTCTTTCCAGAGAGACAATGCAATATTTACATGTTTGTCCAACTTTTTTCATTTAACAGTATGGTTTCAAGGTCCATCATTTAGCTCTTGCAAACTGTGCTGCTATAAACATGGGTGCACACATACCTCTGTGGTATGATACTTTTAATACTTCAGGGAAGGGCTGGGGATTTAGCTCAGTGGCTTAAGCACCTGCCTGGCAAGC
>PVJX010028446.1:0-23866 GCA_004027295.1 Dolichotis patagonum | reverse complement strand
AAAAAAAAAGTGGGGGTGGCTATTCTGTTTTCAGACAATGTGAACCTCAAGCCAAGAATGATCCAAAGAGATAAAGAAGGCCACTACATACTAGTTAGGGGAAAACTTCAAGAGGAAGAGATAAGAATCTTAAATATATATGCACCAAATTTCAGAGCACATAGCTATGCAAAGCAAGTATTAACAAAAATGAAAAATCATATAAGCAATAACACAGTTACAACAGGAGACCATAACACTCCATTGACACAAAGAGACAGAGTAACTAGGCAAAAAATCAGCAAAGAAATAACAGAATTGAATAATACCTGTGAACAAATGGACTTGATGGATGTATACAGAGTGTTCCATCCAACAACATCAGAATATACATTCTTCTCAGCAGTACATGGGACATTCTCTAAAATAGACCATATACTAGCCCACACAACATATTTAAGTAAATGCAAAAGAATTGAAATTATCCCATGCATGTTATTGGATCATAGTGCCATGAAACTAGAAATTAATGATAAAAGAAATTGCAAAAACCTCACAAACACATGGAAACTGAATAATACACTCTTGATCAATCAGTGGGTCACAGAGGAAATTAAAGAAGAAATTAAACAATATCTACAAAAAAACAAAAATGCAAATACAACTTACTGGAATCTGTGGTATGCACTGAAAGCAGTCCACACAGGAAAATTTATTGCACTGAGTTCTCACATAAGGAAGACAGAATGAACACAAATAAACAACTTGATGCTACAACTCAAATATCATGAAAAGAAGAGCAAGCCAAGCCCAAAGCCAAAAGAATGGAGGAAATTATAAAATCAGAGCAGAAATTAATACAATAGAGACTAAGAAAACAACACAAAGAATCAATGAATCAAACTGATGGTTCTTTGAAAGGATAAGTGAAATTGATATGCCACTAGCCAAACTTATTTTAAAAAGGAAAGAAAAAACTCAAATTCATGCAATAAGGAATGAAAAAGTTGAAATTACTACAGACTCTGGAAATACAGAAGATCATCAACACCTATTTTGAAATCCTCTATCCATATGCAGAAGACTAAAACAAGACCCATGCCTATCACCATGCACTAAACTAAAATCTAAATGGGTCAAAGTCCTAAATATTAAAACAGAAACGCTAAATGTGTTGGAAGAAAAGTAGGTAAAAATCTCAAAGATACAGAGGTAGGTAGAAAATTTATGAACAATAATCAAACCATACAGGAAATACTTCCAAGAATCAATAACTGGAATCACATCTTATTAAAGAATTTCTGCATGTTAAAAGAGATTCCCAACAGAGTGAAAAGAAAATCCGGCCGGGGGTTTAGCTCAGTGGCTTAAGCGCCTGTCTGGCAAGCATGAGGTCATGAGTTCGATCCCCGGTACAAAAAAAAAAAAAAGAAAAGAAAAGAAAATCCATAAACTGGGAAAAAATCTTAATGGACTGTCCATCAGACAAAGGACTTCTGTCTTGAACTTATAAAGAATTAAAAAAATTAAACCCTAGAAATTCAAAGACCCAGTCCCAAAAATGGGCATCTGATATGAATATACAGTTCTCAGATGAAGAAATATAAATGGCAAATAAATACATGAAAAAAGGTTCATCATCATTAGTCATGAGAGAAATGCAAATTAAAACCACACTGAGATTCTCATCCAAGAAAGAATGGCCAGGATAAAAAAAAAAAACTACCAACAACAAATGCTGTAGAGGCTGTGTGGAGAAAGGAAGTCTTCTGCACTTTTCTTGGGAGTGTAGACTGGTGCAACCACTGTAGAAGTCTGTCTGGAGATTCCTTAAAAATCTGGATTTGGAAGTCCCATTTGACCGAGCTATTCCACGTCTAGGCATATTCCCAGAAAAACTGAAAATATCATACCATGGTGATATATGTGCACCCATGTTTATAGCAGCACAATTTATAATAACCAAACCTTGGAGACAACCTAAGTGACCATGAACTAAAGAATGAATAAAAACGTTGCGGTATTTTTATACCGTGCAGTACTACTCATCTATAAATAATGATCACACTGAGATATTTATAAGTAGACACAACGTGAGACCATACTCATAAGCAAAATAAACCAAACTCACATATGTAAATATCATATAGTCTCCCTAGTCTGAGAGTTCGTAAGAATATATAAGTTTTTATGGTAATCATGAGTCCCCATCTCATAGGTTTGAAGCCTTTCAATGTTTTCAATCATCAGTTTGAATGGTTTTCATCTGTTTTGTTTGACTTTATTATGCATGATTGTATGGACAGCTGTTTTGAAGAAAACAAAACATTATGGCAGCCATTGCTGATTTAATGTCATCTTGCTTAGAAGTCCTACCATCCTTCTACTCTGTTATTATCATCAGTTCTATCATGTTGTGTCTTACTGGGATTTTAATGTATGTGATAGTATAAACAAAATTTTTTATTGAAAATGAGATATTATAGTAGTCATTGATCATTCTCCGTACTTTGGTTCAGAATGTCCTGTAATTCTTTCATTCTTTTGAATGGTTTTATACTATTTTGTTATGTTTGATATTATTGTATTTTAAACTATGCTCAACTATTGCAGAGAAAGATATATTTTGATAGCTACTGTTAATGTCCGGTTGTCTTATTGTAAAGTGTGGTGTTGCTTATGTTGTTCTCTTCTGATCTGTTTTGTTCTGCCCTTGTTTGTTATATTCTCTTTAAAATAAAAGAAAGAAAGATCATCCCATAATATGGTGTATACAAGAAACACATCTAACTCAAAAGGAAACTGATATATTAAAAGTCAAAGGATGGAAAACAGTATTCCATGGAATAGGAACACAGAAAAAAGCAGGAGCAAGTGTCTTATTTGCAGGCAATGTGAACTTAAAACCTAAGATGATTAAAAGAGAAAAAGAATTTCACTACATACAAGTTAGTTGAAAATTAAAGAGGAATACTAATATATATATATATATATATATATATATATATATATATATACATACATATACATACATATGCACCAAATACAAGAGCACCCAATGATATAAGACAAATACTTATGGGCATGAAAAACCAAATACACATGAACACAATTATAACAAGGGACCTTAATCTTTCATTGTCACAAAGAGCTAGAACAACTAGACAAAATATCAGCAAAAAAAATAATTGAACTGAATTATACCTGTGAGAAAATATTCTTAGTAGATGTTTAAAAACTGTTCCACTAAACCGCATCAGAATACACATTCTTCTCAGCTGTGCATGGGACATTCTCCAAAATAGACCATATATTATCCCATAAAACATTAAGTAAATGCTAAGGTATTGGAAATATCCCATGCATATTATCTGACCATAATGCACTGAAATTGGAAATCAATGGCAAAAGAAATTGTAAAACTGCCATAAAAACATGGAAAATAAATAACACCCTTCTGAACAGCCAGTGGGCAAGCAATACCTACAACTCAATGAAAATACAAAAAACAACATACCATAATCTGTGGGATGCAATGAAAGTGGTCTTAGGAGGGAAATAGATAACCATAAATTGACTTATAGAGAAAACAGAATGAGCACACATAAACAATCGAATGCTTCATCTCAAGTTTCTAGAAAAAGAAGAGCAAGTAAAACCCAAAGCTCATAGAAGAGAAGAAATTGTAAAGATTAGAGCAGAAATTAATGTGATTGAAACTAAAAATAAATAAAGAACTTATAAATCAAAAGCTGATTTATAAATCAAAGCTTCTTTGAGAGAAGAAAAAAGTTGAAACACCTCTAGCTAACTTTGTCAAGAGAAAGAAAGAAAAAAGCCAAATCCTTCCAATAAGGACTGAAAGGGAAATTCACACACATTCCATGGAAATTGAAAATATAATGAACACATATCATGAAAATTTCTACTGACATATAGTGGAAAACTTAGAGGAAATGGACAGATTTCTAGAAACATATGAGTGACCAAAGGTCAACCAAGAAAATAGAGAAATTTTGAATAACCCAATATCAGCTATTGAAATTGAAAATGTAATAAAAATCTTACCAACAAAGAAAAGCCCAGGTCCTGGTAGATTCACAGCTGAATTCTTTAAGAAATTTAGCAAAGATTTGATGCCAACACTCCTTAAACTCTTCAATGAAATTGAAAAGGAAGCAATCCTCCCCTAAATCATTCCTGTTGGCAAGTATTACTCTGATACCAAAACCAGAGAAACACAAGCAAAAATAACTATAGCTCAATCTCACTAATGAACCCTGATTCAAAGATGATCAATGAAATACTGCCAAATAGAATGCAACAAATCATCCAGAAGACTATACATCATAAGCAAGTGTGATACATTCCAGAAATGCAGGAATGGTTTAGCAGATGAAAATCAATAAATGTAATACACTACATCCACAGAGCCAAAAACAAATACCACATGGTATCTCAATAGACCCAGAAAAAGGTTTTGATAACTCCAACATTTGTTCATGATAAAGACCCTTCAGAAACTTAGAATACAAGGTGTCTAACTCAATCTCATAAATTCCATCTATGACAAACCAAAAGCCAACATTATACTAAAGGAACAAAAACTGAAAGCCTTCACTCTAAAATCAGGAAAAAGGGTGTCCACTATCACCATTTCTATTCAATATAGTTCCAGAAATATTAGCCAGGGCAATCAGAGAAGAGAGAGAAATAAAAGGAATAAACACAGGAAAGGACAAAGTTAAATTATCACTATTTGCAGATGACATGACACTTTATAAAGAAGACCCAAAAAACTCCATTAAAAGATTACTGGAGATAAACAAATTCAGCAGTGTACCTGGATACAAAGTCAGTGCTCAAAAATCAGTAGCATTCCCATACACAAACAAAAAATTCACCGTGAGAGAAATTACAGAAATATTGCCATTCACAATAGCATCTAAAAAAATGAAATACTTAGGAATCAACCTAACCAAGAATGTAAAGAACTTTATGTAGAAAATTGTGCTATGCTAAAAAGGTAGATTGAAGATGATATAACAAAATAGAGGGACATTCCTTGTTCTTGACCAGCCAGTCTCACTGTTTGAATGTCCACATTTTATGCTTTATTTTGTAAATTGAAAAACTATTTCTAAGATGAAAATATGTAATCTATCAACTAGGAATTTCATACAGTTTTTTTTAATTCTGTATTATTTCTACAGTTTTTTGTTTTGTTTTGTTTTCTCTTTACATAAAATTTTTAAAAAGGAAAAAATATTTTGAGCCATTAATGAAGCCTACACTTATTAGAAAAGCAAAACTTCAGGTCTGCATAGTGGCACACAAATGTAATCACAGAACTCTGGGAGGTTGGAGCAAGAAGACTCCCACTGTGAATACATTTGGGACATTAACCTCTTAGCAGAATAATGTTTCAGTACAAAAAATAAAATTTACTGGGAATACAGAGCAATGAGAAGGCCCTGGCATCAAACTTTTTTAATTTTAAAGAGAATAAAACAAGAGGACAGAACAAAGCAGATCAGAACAGAACAATATAAGCAACACAGCACTTTACAACAAGGCAACCAGATATTAACAGTAGCTACCATAATGTCTCTTTCTTTGCAATAGTTGAGCATGGCTTCAAATACAATAATATCAAACATAACAAACTATTATAAAACCATTCAAAAAAATGAAAGAATCACAGGGCATTCTGAACTGAATAACAGAATATGATCAATGGCTAATATAATATCTCATGAAAACATTTGTTTATACTATCACATATCTTAAAATTCCAATAAGAAACAATATGATAGAACCAATGGCAACAGAAGAATAAAAGCATGGTAGGACTATAAAGAGAGACAACATTAAATCAGCAATGATTTCCATAATGTCTTGTTTTCTTCAAAACAGCTGTTCATACCATCACAAATAATAAAGTCAAACAAAACAGAATAAAATAATTCCAAATGATGAATGGAAAAATTAAAAGCCTTCCAAGCTATGTAGCAGGGAATCATGATTACCATAAAATCCTCCGTACTCTTACCATTTCACACACTAGGGAAATTATACAGTATTTATGCATGTAAGTTTGGTTTATTTTGCTTATGAGAATGGTCTCAAGTTGCATCCATTTAAGTATAAATATCTCAATGTGATCATTCTTTATAGCTGAGTAGTACTCCCTTGTATAAAAATACCACAACATTTTTATTCATTCCTCAGTTGATGGTCACTTAGGTTGTTTCCAAGATCTGGGTATTACAAATTGTGCTGCTATAAAAATAGGTGCACAAATATCACTGTGGTGATGTTTTTAATTCTTCTGGGAATATGCCTACAAGTGGAATAGCTGGATCAAATGGGACTTCCAAACCCAGCTTTTTGAGAAATATTCAGACTGACCTCCAGAGTGGTTGCACCACTGTACACTCCCATCAACAGTGCAGAAGACTTCCTTTTCCCACACAGCCTCTACAGCAATTGCTGTTGGTAGTTTTTTGTTGTTATTGTTTGCTGTTTGTTTGTTTGTTTTTATCTTGGCCATTATTTCTGGAGTGAGATAGGATCTCAGTGTGGTTTTAATTTGCATTTCTCTCATGACTAATGATGATTAACATTTTTTAATATATTTATTTGCCATTCATATTTCTTCATTGGAGAACTGTTATTCATTTCAATTGACATTTTAGGATTGGGTCTTTGAATTTCGAGGGTCTGATTTTTTAAAATTCTTTGTAAGTTCTAGACAGAGTCCTTTGTGTGAAGGACAGTTCACTAAGATTTTTTACCACTTTGTGGGTTTTCTTTTCAATTTGCTGGAGATCTCTTTGACATGCAGAAATTCTTTAATAAGATATGGTTCCAGTTTTGATGCTCAGAATTATTTCCCATGCAGTTTGATTCTTGCTCATGAATACTCTACCTACCCCTATGTCTTCAAGATTTTTACCTACTTTGTCTTCCAGCAGTTTTAGTGTTTCTGTTTTAATATTTAGATCTTTGATCCATTTAGATTTTAGTTTAGTACATGGTGATAGGCTTGGTTCAGTTTTAGTCTTCTGCAGATGGATAGACAGTTTTTCCAGCACCATTCATTAAAGAGATGTTGTTCTTGCAGTGAACATGTTTGACACCTTTATCAAAGATAAGGTGGTTGAGTGAGTATGTGGTTGTGGTTGTATCTTCCAATCTATTCTATTGATCTTCAGGTCTGTTTTTATTCCAGTACCATGTTGATTTTATTACAGTAGCTTTGTAGTATAATTTCAAGTCAGTGATTGTGAAGCCTCTTGCCTTTCCTTTGCTGCTTAGGACTGTCTTTGCTATTCTAAGTCTGTTCTGATTCCAGATAAATTTTAGGGGAGATTTCTCTAGATCTATGAGGTATGTTAGTGATACTTTGATTGGTATTGCATTGAATCTGTATACCAATTTTGGGAGAATGGCCATTTTCACAATGTTTGTTCTTCCTTTCAATGAACAGGGGATGTCTTTCCATTTTCTGAGGTCCTCTTCGATTTCCTTTTTCAGGGTATTATAAATTTCCCTGTATAGCTATTTTACTTCTTTCATGAGATTAATTCCTATGGATTTCATTGATTTGTATGCTAGTGTGAAGGGTGTGACTTCTCTTATTCTCTTTCAGTATTTTTGTTGTCAGTGTATAGGAATGCTATTAATTTTTGAGTACCGAGTTTGTATCCAGCTACATTGCTGAATTTATTTATTATATCTAGTAGTTTTTCAATGGAGTTTTGGGGGTATTCTATGTAAAGTATCATGTCATCTGCAAATAATGATAATTTAGCTTCCTCTTTTCCTATCTTTATTCCTTTTATTTCTCTCTATTGTCTAATTGCTCTGGCTAGTATTTCCAGTAGTATCTTGAATAGGGACATCCTTGTCTTGTGCCTGATTTTAAGGTAAAGGCTTTCAGCTTTTGGCCATTTAATATTATGCTGGCTGTTGGTTTGTCTCAGATGGCCTTTACCATATTGAGATAAAGACCTTCTATTCCAATTCTCTTTATGTTTCTTATCATGAATGAGTGTTGGACCTTATCAAAAGCTTTTTCTGCATCTATAGAGATGATCACATGGTTCTTGCTTTGGCTCTATTGATCTGGTGGATTACATTTATTAATTTATGTTTGTTGAACCATCCCTGCATTCCTGGGATGAATCCTACTTGGTCATGGTGTATAATCTTCTTGATGATTTGCTACATCCCATTTACCAATATTTATTGAGAATTTTTGCATGTATTTTCATTAGGGAGTTTGGCCTTTAGCCCTCTTTTTTAGTTGGGTCTGTCTCAGGTTTTGGTACTAGAGTAATATTTGCTTCCAGGAATGACTTAGGAACAATTTCTTCCCTTTCAATTTCATTGAAGAGTTTCAGGAGTGTTGGAATTACATCATTTTTGTATTTCTTGTAGAATTCTGCATCTGGACCTGGGCTCTTCTGTGTTGACAAGGATGTAATTTCATTTTCAATTTCATTAATAGAAACTGGATTATTCAGTAGTTTTACATCTTCCTGATCCAGCTTCGGTAGTTTATATATATCTAGGAATCTGTCTATTTATTCAGTGTTATCGAACCTATGAGAGTAGATGTTTTCAAAATAGGTGTTGATGATCTTCTGTATTTCCACTGAGTGTGGAGTAATTTCACCTTTTTCATTCCTTATTGCATGAATTTGAGCTTTTGCTTTCCTTTTTTAAATAAAGTTGGTCAGGGGCTTATCAATTTTATTTATTCTTTCAAAGAACCAACTTTTTGATTCATTGATCCTTTGTGCTGATTTTTAGTCTCTATTGCATTAATTTCTGCTCTAATCTTTACAATTTCCTCCCTTCTTTTGGCTTTGGGATTGGCTTGCTCTGCTTTTTCTAGATGTTTGAGTTGTAGAATCAGGTTGTTTATTTGTGTTCATTCTGTCTTCCTGATGTGGGAACCCAGTGCAATAAATTTTCCTCTAAGGACTTATTTCATTGCATCCCACAAAATCCTGTAAGTTGTGTTTGTATTTTCATTTGCTTTTAGATATTGCTTAATTTCTTCTTTAATTTCCTCTGTGACCCACTGGTTGCTCAAGAGTTTAAGTCTCAGTTTCCATGTGTTTGTTAGGTTTTGCAGTTGCTTTTATCGTTAATTTCTAGTTTCATGGAACTATGATTCGATAACATGCATGGAATAATTTCAATTTTTTGCGTTTACTTAAATATGTTCTGTGGGCTAGTATATAGTCTATTTTAGAGAATGTCCCATGTACTGCTGAGAAGGTGTATTCTGATGTTGTTGGATGGAACACTCTATATGCATCTATCAAGTCCATTTGTTCACAGGTGTGATTCATTTCTGTTATTTCTTTGCTGATTTTCTGTCTAGTGGATCTGTCCCTTTGTGTCAGTGGTGTGTTAATGTCTCCTGTTATAATTGTGCTATTGTTTATTTGATTTTTCATTTCTGTTAATATTTGCTTTGTATAGTGGGTGCTCTGGAATTTTGTGCATATATATTTAAGATTGTTATCTCTATCTCTTGAAGTTTTCCCCTAACTAGTACGTAGTGACCTTCTTTAACTCTTTGGATCATTTTTGTTTGAAATTACATTGTCTGCAAACAGGATAGCTACTCTCACTTTTTGGGGGGTTCCTGTTGCATGAAGTACTGTTTTCCATCCTTTGACTTTCAGTCTATGGGTTTCCTTTTGAGTAAGATGGGTTTCTTGTAGACAGCATATTTTTGGATGTTGTTCCTTGATCCATTCTGACAATATGTTTCTTTTGATTGGTGAGTTGAGGCCATTTACTTTAATGGTTGTAACTGTTATATATTGGTTTATTGTTGACATGTTATCTTTCTGCTGTTATATCACTAGTTTTCCATTCTGTTTAATTGTCTGCCTTGCTTGGTGGTTTTATCCTATCTCTATCTATAATGTCTTTCAGTATTCTTTGTAGGGTTGGTTTGGTGTTCATGAAGTTCTTCAGCTGTTCTTTGTCATGGAAGTACCTTATTTCTCCATCCATTTTGAAGGACAGTTTTTCAGGGTACGTCAGTCTGGGTTGGATGTGGTTTTCCTTTAGGATCTGAAACACTTCACTCCACGTTCTTGTTGACTTCATTGTTTGTGTTGAGAAGTCTTTTGTGATTCGGATAAGTTTTCTTTATAGGTGATCGGTCTTTTCTCTCTAACAGCTTTTAGTATTCTGTTCTTATGATGAATTTCTGGGATGGTGATTATTATGTGTCTGGGTGTAGTTTTATTTTGGTTATGGCTATTTGGAGTTCTATATGCTTCACTTATGCACATGTCAGTTTTTCTTCTCATGTTTGGGAAGTTTTCAGCTATTACTTCTGTAAATATCCTCTTGATATCATTTGGGCTGTCCCCTTCTTTTTCATTTATCTCTATCAATCTTATGTTATTTTTCTTTGCATCATCTTACAGCTGTTGAATTGTTATTTTCTGATTCCTTGTTATTTTTTAAAGGTTTTTCCTTTCCTGTTCACTAGCTGTGATCTTTTCTTCAAGGTATGAAATTCTATTTTCACTTTTGTTGAGGCAGTTTTTACAGCTTTCAAAAGAATTTTTGATTTCCTGTATATCTCTTTGAATCTGCTTTATGTATTCTGTTTGTTTCTTCTTTTTTTATTTAAAAGAGAATAAAACAAAAGGGGGCAGTACAGAGCAGATTAGAACAGGACAACATAGGCAACACAGGACTTTACATTAAGTCAACTGGACATCAACAGTATCTAACACCATATCTCTTACTCTGCTATAGTTGAGCATAGTTTCAATTACAATAATATCAAACATAACACAATAGTAAGTTTGTTTCTTATAGTGTTCATTCAGGATTCTGTTTGCTTCATTCCTCTAATTTTTTACCTGTGTCTTCACTAAATGTGTTCACCATTTCTTTCACTACTTTTATCATTTCTTCTTTTCCCTGGGTGATTATTTCTGATTTTAGCTTTTCCATAGCTTCCCCTAGTTGCTTCTTTATTTCAGTTGATATCATTTCAGTCATTTCAGGTGTTTGGCTTTTATTTTCTTCTATGTACATGGCTCCTAGTCTCTTTTGGCATGGGTTGGAGATTTATCTTGTTTTTTTGTCTTTCCTTTTGTCATTTTTCAATGTTTCCTTGCTTTTAGTGGTGTTCCAAAGCTTCCTCTGGGTGTGTGGTGAATCACTTCCTGCACCCTCAGCTCCTGGAATAGTCCCATCACCCCACAGGTTCTTGGCTCACTAAACTGGGATGCAGAAGCTGGGCATGGTGAACTGGGGCCAGCAGAACCTCCAGGGCACAATCCTCTCTCCTAAGAGCATGGACATGAATTCTTCCCTGGGAATGCTGGTCTTAAGCTCTCCCCTGGCCAGCCCAAGCATGCCAAGAGTCCACCTGCGAGGTCTCTGCCACCTGAACTGAAAGAAGGCCGCTGGGTGTGGTGGACTGAAGCCTTGCAACCTCCTGGGCCCAATCCATCATCCCTGGTAGCTCCCTAGAAACTCAATCATCAGGAACGCAGGTCTCCAACTCTCCCTGGGGCACCAGGACTCACCTCGAGCATTCCCAACTCCCCTGCAGCTCTTGGCTCCCTAAATTGAGAGGCAGAAGCTGGGTATTGAGAACTGGGGCTGACTGAACACCTGGGGCACAATCCCCTGTCCTAGGAGGGTGGATATGAACTCAACCACTGGGAATGCTGGTCTTAAGCTCTCCCCAGTCCAGCCCAAGCGGGCTGAGAGTGGGGATCATATTTCTTGATCCATTCTGTCAACCTATTTCTTTTGATAGGTGAATTGAGACCATTTACATTTATGAATATAACTGATATTTACTGGCTCTACTTTGCCCTGTTATGTTCCAGTTGTTTGTTTTCTGCTTTTCCCATTTGTTTCATGGCTTGTCCTGCCTGGTGGTTTCTTGCTGTTGTTGTTCTGGGGATTGTTGTCTTTTTTATCTCTATCTAATATGTCTTTAAATACTCTTTAGGGTTGCCTTGGTGGACATGAATTTATTCAGTTGTTATTTGTCATGGAAATATCTTGTTTCTCCATTAAATTTGAAAGAAAGTTTTGCCTGTTACATCAGGTTGCCTGTTACATCGGGTTGAAAGTTGTTTTCCTTTAGGGCTTGAAATACCTCACTCTGAGCGCCTCTTGACATGTGGGTTTGTGCAGAAAGCTCTGCCATGATTCTATTTGGCTTTCCTAGATAGGTGAGTAAGTTGTGTCTTTTCTCTAACAGCTTTTAATATTCTGTTTTTGTGATGCATGCCTGGGATCTTAATTATTATATGTCTGGTTGTAGATTTACATTTGTTGTGACTTTTTGTTGTTCTATATGGCTCACTAATCTGCATATCAGGTTTTTCCCCATGTTTGGGAAATTTTCTGCTATTATCTCTGTGAATAGTTTACTGATGTCTTTTGTGGTGACCCCTGAATCCTCACTGATTCCTATTAGACTTATATTGTTTCTCTTGGTATCATCTTGAATCACTGGATTGTCATTTCATGCTGGTTAGTTATTTTTAAAAGTTGTATCCTTTTATGATTGCTAATTGCAATTCTGTCCTCAAGGTCTGAAATTCTATCCTCAGCTTCATTTAAACAGTTTTGCCAGCTTTAAATAGAATTTTTTGCTGCTTGGATGTCTCTTTGAGTTTGTTTTATGGATTCCACTTTTTTTCTTTATTATTCGTTCATGGTTTCAATCAGTTTCCATGGTCCTGTAATTTTTTTCTATTTCTTCTCTAACTGCACTGAGGAACTCCTTTACTAAGGCTGTTATTTTTGTCTTCATGAGAAATTACTTCTAATTTGACTTACTCTATATCATGGATTGGTTTTTTTGTTTTTCTTGCTATCTTTTTAGAGGTATCCAGTGTGTAACTTTTGAAGTCCTCTATTTCAATGTCTCCTGTACTTTATCCTGATGGACTAGATGTTTGAGATTGTATTTTTCTTTTTTGTTTTGCCATTTACCCTTTCACATTCATATTTGGTCTTTCAATCCCACTAGTCTCAACTGTTGTAGTGTGTATCTTAGGGTCCTACTGTAAAGTTGATATCTGTCCAATTGCTGGGTCCCATTATGTAGAGGTGGGTCAGTCACCTGAATTTCCCCTGCAGAGCCTATTGGGTGAGTCTTAGATTTTTCCTAGGCTGACAAGCCTAGTAGTATTGATGGAAAGCAACCATTAATTCCTGCTGTTATTATGTCTTCAGATTGTTCAGAGTCACCAGATCTCCCAGTTTATAGTGTTTGTCTCTGCTGGGACCCTACTGTGCCTCTGGGTGTCTCATAGGCCCTTTTAATTTTCTTCAGGTTGGGGAGGTGTTATTGGCACCCTCCTCAACCTAACTAATGTTCTCTGTGTGGTGGAAGGACTCAGTCACCATCTTCCCAAGCTGGCCTATGGTCTACTTCTAGAAGGGGCTTCACTATTGCTCCTGTTTACCCACTGAATTTGGCAAACTGTATTCCTTTTTAGAGGCAAACTCACCTCATTGGTATAAATCTGCTGAGTTCTTCTGGCTGGATGAGTGGTTACTGAATCTCCCCTTGATACAGCATGGTTAATCCACTGCAGTCCAAAGAGCTGGGGGGAAAAGTGGGAGCCAAAAATCAACAGCAATACTAGATCCAGGAGGTGAGGGGTCCCTGATGGCAGCAGTGGGACTACAGGGTGTGTTGCTGCTAGCTGGAGTCCTGCGAAATGGTTGACTGGGATGGGGTGTGTGGGAAGGGTCTGGGTCTGACATGGCCCCACGCATACCACTGGCTTGAGTTCTTGAGTCCCATGATATAGTCAGCCAGGTTATCAGGGGTGTGAGAAGGGCTTGTGTCTGGCCCTACCCCTCCCATGCCACTGGATGGAGTTCCTGGGTTCCACAAGGTGGTTCTCCAGCATGGTTTTATGTGGGATGTAACTGGATCTGGCCTGGTCCTGTGCATGCTGCTGGCTGGAATTACTGGGTCCCACGAGGTGGTACTGTATGCAGAATCTTAAAATCTTCAGCATGACAGGCCCAAAAGGTGTTCCTCATTGTCACATGGCTACCTCCACATAGTCATGAGTGATGACCTAGCTGTGGTGCTGTTTTCTGTAGTAAAGCCAAAGGTTTCATTTAATCCCCAGCACAGTTACTGTGAAAGTAGAACAGGCCCTTGCAGATGATTTATGTCCAGTTTACACACCAGACAGAAGAGAATACTTAATATATCAACTGGTGTGTTCTTTTCAGAAGTTACTCACTGGGAAAAATGGAAGCTAGGTTTCAAGTCATAGGTTCTTTGCCATGCCCATTCCACAACATGACCATGAGCCTTTCTTGTCTTCATTGTTTTATAAAAAGACTCAATAAACACTTAAGACAGAGCATCGAGAATCTGTCTTCAAAAAAAGGAACTTTCCTACCCATATTCTTCACTCTGCCCCTGTTCTTGTGGGGACCATCCATGTAAGGAGAGCAGCAATTGGGCTGTACCTGAGGACACATCTTCTAGGATGTGCTCAGATTTGTCAGCAGTCCCAGAGTATCTGAAAAGTCATGCAGGGATTTCCACTAAATTAGATGCTGAAGCTGGCCTGGCAGTGGCATCATCTGCAGGGTTGAGCTGGCTGCTCTGGACACTTCTCATTGTCACATGGCTTCCTCCACATAGTCTTGAGTGATGACCTCACTGTGGTGCTGTTTCATGTAGCAAAGCCAAAGGTTTCATTTTTTATCCACAGCACAGTTACGGTGAAAGTAGAACATGCCCTTGCCCCGTTTTTCATTTTCTTGCTTGGAGTGATTATGGTGGTTGACCTTAACTGTCAAACTAATTAGGTTGGGAGCTGCCTAGGTGCTTAGTAAAGCACAATTCTGGGTCTGTCTCTGAGGATCATGAAGTGTGACCTTGGGGTCTATATGTCGACTGTGATTCTTGCTCCCTGGTAGTGCTCTATGACTTCACCTCCTGGCCACCATGAACTAAGCATCTTTACAGCACTAACCCTTCTGTCATGATGTTTCTGATTGCAGTGGCCAACCACAGACTTAAACCTCTGAAACGATGAGTTGTATAAGACTGGCCTGTAAGCTGTATAATTTAGGTATTGTCCCAGCATTGGGAAAACTGGCTAATGCAGCACCCTAGCAAGTTCTCCATAGAAAGATGTCAGAATGTTTCATTTAGTTGGAGAACCAGAAATATTCAATTCATATTTGGATTTATTTATATGAAAGCATTTGAGCTATATTAATTCAAGTGAAGTGTGTTTGTAAACAATATAGGAATCCAAGCAGTAAAATTGACAAATTTTGGGATTTTATTAGCTGAGCTCAGCTCATAGAGCCTTATTTCAGAGTCAAAACTAGTGGCTCCAAACTGGAGTATTACAGGGCATTTAAAGTAGAAAACCTCAAAGCCAGATAGCCTTTTAGAAACAATTTAGCTATACACTTACATTACTTTTGGTTGACTCATGCATCCTGCTTTTTGTTGAGTAGTTTAATTTTCTCTCTTCTGGGTGCAACTCATTCTGCTTTTCTCATGGTATTTGTATCCTGAGTACTTTTTCACTCTGCTGGGTCACATATGGGGCACAAGTCATATATAGGGCACAAGATGATGTCACTTATACCAAGCTACAACACAATCTGTTGAATTGTAACTACAGAGATGTCTGAAGCTAATCCCATGATTGGAAAAGGAAGATTTCTCTTTTCTGTTTATAACAACTTTTGGAATTAATTTCTCAAAATAGAAATGAATTTACAGATCAAAATATTAGAACTACTAGCTTTGGGGCTGGGGTTTAGCTCAGCGGCATAAGTGCCTGTCTTGCAAGTGCACAGTCATGAGTTCGATGCCTGGTACCAATTAAAAAAAAAGAACTACCAGCTTTGTAACATTTGTTGTTCAAGTTGGCTTTACATTCTTTGGCATGTAATTATGTATTTTAATAACAACTGAAACTAACAACTATCATATAATTGATAAACTCATTCTAATCACAGCATATTCATTACTCAAAACTGCAGATTATTTTAGATTACCTATTGTAATGTCACTGAGCATAGATCTGCAGTCAATGTTGGTATACTCACTTTATTGTATTCATATCTTTCAAATGTTTATACTATTTCAACTGCTATCTTGTGTAAATACTCTATAATTTCTAAATACAAAAATCAAATTATTCAAACAATAGCTGATAAGCTTCTTTCACAAATGGTTTCCTTTATTTTTCATTGGAAAATATGAGGTAGGAGACCCAAAATAAAACATAATTAATGTAGTATGAGTGCAGGTCACTGTTCTGTTCCCAATTATAATGAACGCATTTACTTATTTATTTCCACACTTTGGGTTAACCTATCAGAGATTCACACAACGTTTTCAGTCCTTTTATTTGTCATGTGAAAATGTAGTTTTGCTAAGCTGGTAAATACCCCACAATAGTTGAAGCATTGATACCACTCTCAGTCTTCCACAAGACTGTGATTAAATATGTGCACCAAACTGGGAAAGAATTTAATATTTTAACATAAATATGCTATTAGCTATCAATTTTAAATATACATTGTCATTGCTGTTGGAACTGTTCCAATTATTTTACCTATAAAACTTTCACTTAAAAATTATCTGCACTTGATTTTGATGAAATCTTTGATATATGCTTGCTCTCATACTAACATGGCATTTAATTATATGTCTTCATATTGTAATTAGTACTGAACAGTATTCTCCTCTTTAATGATATGTAATTGTTTTGAATGACATAATACAGCATTGATGTACTGAAAGCATTTTATGCATCCTGCTTTTTATATGTTATACATTTTTCCTCATACTCATGAACAAGAGTCACCTATAAGTTGAATAATGACTATGCACCAGTTACAATGAGCCTATCAATTATATGAAGTAGTGTATGTAAAATTTTTTAATTGTTATTGAATTTGTCACAAACTCCCACAAGCATAGCACAGGAAGCAATGCTGATTCATTTGAGTTCTAAGCTTCATGGTCCACTTCTGGCTCACTGGGCCAAAACCAAGGTGCCTGAGGGATTACATCTCCCAAGAGCCTCTAAAGAGGATCTATTCTGTCTTCTCCAGCTTCTTGACTACTGAGCACCTTCACTGCAGACCAAGGATACTCACAGCCTTCTTGTGTCACATGTCTCTTACCAGTCTTCCTCATAGTCCATATTCTGCTCCTCTCTGCCTCTCTCTGCTTCTATCTCTCTGTGTCTCTCACTTTCTCTATCTCTATATCATATAAACAGAGAGCTGACAAATTATCTCCATTTTAAATTATTATTTTTTACATAAAGACAATAAAATAATAGAAAATTATTTTATGGTGGTTGATATGCCTCAGAGTTTATTTACAGTAGCTACATGTACTGGTAATGAGTGTAAGGCTAAATCTCTGGGACAGCACAGGTACCTGGATGTGATGCATATAATAATAACCAGGATGCATTTCTTCCCTCCTGTGAATGATCTCTTATGACATTAACAAATTTAAACAACCCAAATCAAATAACAAATTGTTACCACTTTTCCATATTTGGGGAATTAAAAATGACAATATGTATTCTGTTTCACAGAAACTTTCAGAAGTTAGGATAGTTGAGAATGAAACAAATAACCATCATCAGTGAATGAGAGAAAGTGTTCCTCACACATTATCATACCAGGATTTTTACTGTGTAAACCCCAGGACAGTCTGACATGTTTTGTCAAAATCCTACATGGACTATGTAAGGCAAAAGCCAGTAGGAAAACAGTAGGGTCAGTTTACAGGGAAGTTTACTCTGCAGCTTCCATAGAAAGCCCAGCTCTTTATAAATATGTTCAGGAGACATTGCAGAGAGTCTGGGGTCACTGCTTGGTAAGTAAATGACCACCTGTGAAGAAATCAGAACAGCAGATCCTCACTGCAGAGGATTAGGAGAAAAAGAACCCCAGGCATTGGCACTTCCTAAGCCCTGTCACTGACCAGGGTCTTTCATCATGTTGGTGCCCAGAGGTTATTTCCCATCCTCACCCTAACACTGCTTTCCTTAGGGTCCTCACTTATGTCAGGAGGACTTCCAGGGACCAGGAACAAGGTGCTCAGTTCAGGGGTTGGGACAGTTCCTGTCCATTTCTTCCTGTCTTTCTTCATAGTAAGTGGATTCATGTCTTAAAGTATTTTCTCATTTTTCACCACCTAATTTACTACAGGAGATGAAGTGAGAACACAGACACAGGGCAGAGAAGGAGAGACCAAAAGAGTTCCACAGCACTTACCTTGTTGACAGCACAGGCCAGCTTGCACCTAAATATAGACAGAGACAAGGTGATGGGGGCCTTAGCACAAGGAGGAGTAAAGTGCCAACAAAGAATTAATGCAGAACAACCAAACAAAAGAAAAATGTCACCAAAAAGAAGTCAACATCAGTGCTCACTTAGTATACAATGCAGGCATTGGAGGGGAAAGTCAGGGAAGTGGGGATTGTGCTGAATGTTTCACCTACCACTGGTCACTCTCACTGGGGTTCTAATGCCCTCTTTTTTATAGTGATCAGTGAGCATTTTGCAAATTAACACTCACTAGTTAACTCCCAAAGATAGGACTATTTTGCTCTTCTCTTTTCTCCAAAGTCTAATGTAGGATGAGGATCAACCCACGTAAGAGAACTTCCTTCCTTGTATATTTTCAGTCTTCCTTGTCTTTGAATCTTCTGCTATCTCTAACATAATAAAGCCAGTTGCTGCACTTGATAGACTACCTCACTCAGCACAGGCCACTTAGCACAGGGAGTAACATTCACTATCCAACCAGCCCCTTTGTGAGCTCAGGGTTTCTACAGACCCCAGAATTCCAGGAGCTGCTGGTTTGCCTGTTCCCCTTCCCCAAGACATTAGATTACAAAATAAGTGCTGCTGGGAGAAATTTAATTTTTTCAGAATTTTCAACTAAATGCCTTTACAATAACACTCTCAGTCAGAGTGGAAGATGTTTTGAAAACATAACTATCAGCTCAATGCTCCTAGAAAGGTGCAATGTACCCTGCCTTATAATTTCTGGAGATCTTTCAGAATCCATGCAAAATTACATCAACTCAAGTTCATGGTACAAATTCACAGTGACCAATGCAGAAGCTAAGGCCATTTTCAAGTTCCTCTCGCAGGACATAGAAATATTTAGGTTACAAATAATGTAAACACAGTAGTAGTCATCAGTAAATGACATAATGTTACATGGAATCCTTAATATGATCTCAAAAAGTTGTTCACATACTCCAAACCCTGCTACAGTATAACTCAAGATATTCATTCCCAGGCTTCTTAGGATCTGAAAATGAAGTAAGATAAATAATACAAGAAAATTATAATCTCATGCTCTTGCTGTGTTTGAGAGGTCAGAAAAATGACATCCATCAGTTATGGATTAAAAACTGGTGTTCAACTTAATGCCAGCTGGATTACATCAGCATGGTGTTGAGAATAGATGTCCCACCTGAGGAAAGTTGCCAACATAAATAGAGATATGGAGAAGGAGAAGCAGTGTATTGAGGCATTGTGTGTTCTCCTATATGTGGCTGGTTGAGCCTTTGTTTCTCTTGGAGAAGCTCTGGTCCTCACATTGAGAATTGCTTCCTGGTTCCTGAGGGAAAGATGTATGCCAGTTGGTCTCCAGGATGAACTCATCATGCTGGCTTACTGGCATGTACTCAACTTTGCTTATCATTGGAGGAGCTTGGGGCCTCTGTGTTGCTGAGAATGGCTGTGCTGCTTTTCAGGACATCCCTGGTCTTTGTTGTGAGTGTGACTTCTTGGCTTCAATGTAGAACCCTGAAAGTGCCAGCACAGCTCCTTCACCCTGCTGGCATAGACTTTCTAGCTTCCACCACTGACCTTTGTGCCTTCCAAGAATGGATCTGTAAAACAGAATTGTGTGAGTCCTTTTGGTGGGCTCTAGACCTCCAGTTTGACTGGTGGGAGGCATTGTCAAGAGCTTTGGGTCTTCATCTGGACTCATGTGGGACATTGCTGTGGGATTTAGGCCCTTGGCTAAATATTCTATATCTTTTGTGTTGTGGATAGGTTGCCTGCATTTTCTTGTATTAACTCTGGGTGACCATCATAAATAATATTATAAACTCCATGTCCTGATTCTAATTGTTCTCTGTACAACCCCTGACTAAAACACCATCTCAGCTGAGTTGAGTCTGGAAATCTCCTTGGGAGAACCCTGCTCTGAAGATGAAGTAGGACCTAGGAGCTGGTAGAAGGTAGGTTTCCTCCTGTCTCCAATGCAGGAGCATATTTCATGTAGAGAATCACAGAGTACTCAGAAACAGTCTTTCTCTGAGTGACCAGCTAGGTTCCATGTTCCTTACACAAGTGACTGGACAAGTCCTCTTCTACTACAGCACTCAGAGCCCCCATGAGACACTCATCAGTCCCTTGGTGGTTATAGTTGCAGCAGTGATATACAGTGATGCAGAGATAAAGAACTGATCAAAGAACAAATCCACTCAAAGCTGGCCTTCGCCTTCAGTTCTTACAAATTTCCCAATGTCCCTTCACTCTCCTGCCAAGAGCTACCCCAATTGTCAGTCTGCGCTCAGGACCCAGAGAGGACTATACCAGATTCCCATGGAAGGGATGAAGATATTTGCAGACATCTGAATTGGAGACAGAGAAGCCAATACTGATGCTCACAGGAAAAGGTGCTCACAGGTGGTAGTGAATCACAATCACAGGTGGAAACCATCATTCAATGCAAATAAAGTGGCTATTGTCTTCTTCAAAATGAAACATTATGACAGCTATTGCTGATTTAATACCATCCTTCTTAGAAGTCCTACCATGCTTCTATTCTTCTACTACTATAGGTTGTATCTATCACATTGTGTCTTATTGGGATTTGAATATGTGTGATAGTTTAAACAAAATTTTTCTATCAAAAATGACATATTATAGTACCCATTGATCATTTTCTGTTATTTGGTTCAGAAAGCTCTGTAATTCTTTCACTCTTTGAATGGCTTTATACTATTTTGTTGTATTTGATATTATTGCATTTGAAACTATGCTCAACTATAGGAAAGAAAGAGATATTGTGATAGCTACTGTTAATGTCCAGTTGTCTTAATGTAAAGTACTGTGTTGCCTATGTTGTCCTGTTCTGATCTGCTCTGTACTGTCCTCTTTTGTTTTATTCTCTTTAAAATAAATTTTTTTAAAAAGTGGCTATTGTCACTTCAAGGCACAGAGTTGCCATTGCAATGAGAATCTGGGTCACCTGGATGACAAAAACTTCCCATGAGAAGAAGTAGCTTCTAAGAGGAAAGAAATTTCCCAACTCCTTCACCCATTAATTTAGTACACTCTGATGGGGAAAATATTTATTTAATACATTTTAACACTCTGAATGGGGAAAGATACCGAGGATAGACATATATATCAAAGTTGTCCTAAATAAAAATATTTCAGAATCTAAAACAAGACTCTGTTGCTAGTTGTTAAAGTGTGTGTTCTTATACACTTTACTTAGATGAAGACAATGAGGTTTCTTCTGATTATTGATCCATTCCTTTTGTCCATGTACTGAGGTCCTAAGTTTAACACAAGACAGAACTGGATGAATTAGTGTTCTGGAGACCCTCATTTCCTGGTCATCTCTTTCCTGTGCCCTGGTCTGTGCTGGCACCATGGGCCCACTCACCCTGAGTGACTGGGGCTACCCTTTCAGGAAGTGCAGCAGAGTCTTCTGCAGCTGGCCTGGGTGCAGGACATTTTTTTCTCCCCAGAGAGCTGCAGGTCAGTCCCTGGGCTGTGTCTGCCCGTGCTGTCCAGTCATTGCTGTAGAAAAGAAAGTGAGCATTACTGAGTGTAGATCCATATTCAAATGTCCTCCACATTCAGGGTCATCACCTGGACACAGGGAAGTTGTGAGCTCTGGGACTGGATCATATTTAACTTCTCTCTGTTTGCTTAGAATGGGGTAATGATTTCCTTTATTTTTATTCCCACACCTTCCTCAATGTCACTGCAAATGTAACTTAGATGGTTTTATGTCATCTCATCGATATGCACACAGCATTACTGATCCTGAAGCAAACAATCTTCCTCTATACAAGATGTGGAGCTTTGCCGTTAGGCTCCAGGAGAAGCGCAAAAAGCTCATGCAGCAAGGTGACAGACAAGGTGTTTTGCATTTCTCCATTGCCTCCTGATCATTTTAATGTTACACTGACCATATACCAGGGCTCCATACCCCCACCTGTTTGCCTATCTGGAGACAAAGCAAGGGCTAAGAAGCAGATGATTCTTCTTACCTTTGCATTTTTCCAGAGAGCATGCATGTGTCAGCATTCTTTTTGATCCATGAACTGTGATTCCCAGTCTTTTGTGTGTGAGTGCCCTTCTCAGATGTCAGTTGTAGGAAACCTACTTTACTAGAATCTTGCATCATGACCTTGTTTCCTGTGATTTATCTCATTCTATTTGTCTGATGAGAATCAGGAAGGCTTAAACTTTGTGTGGAGTCTCTAACATTCTAATATCTCTCCTCTCTCATGATCTGTGGCATTGATTTGTCCTAAGTGTCCACTCCCATGATCTGTGAAGAGTTATGTAGCCAAGAGAAGAAATACTTCAATAACAAGAAATCAGTTATTTCTTCAGTTATGACTGTGAACTCTTTGATTACACAAAGGAAGTGAATGGGCCCATGACAGAGCAGGCCATGTGCTGAACTCTCACAATCACCCCTGTGACCATGTGAAGAGCAGAGATAAAGGATTACTGCATCAGCATCTTGTGCACTATTAACCCTTCACACAAACTAATCTGCAAGAAACACAGGGCAGGCAACTCCAAATAGAGTGACCCATCCTTCTCTTAGTGGAGCAGAGTGCTCTGTCTTATGCAGAAAAATCTAGGAGCAAGGACCATGCATGCAGTTCCCACTCTGGTGTCTGTGATCAGCAAGAGGAACTTCTTTGGAAAGTTTCCTGAGTCATTGCACTATAGATCAATGACCATGCTTGAATGAGGGCACATGCAAGTAACCCTGAGTGTGCTTTTGGAACAGAGCTAAGTATATCTGCCCTAGTTTTACTTTCATGGATTTTTTCTGGAAATCTAAGAGGCTATGTCCTGCCCACTCTATAACCTGAGGCTCATAGAATTTTCCCAGTAGAATAATGGAGGAGTACAGTAATCATCAAGTTGTTATTTATAGCACTACCTTTTTGAGAAGGTTGTTATTCCATGTGGTATTATTTTTCTTAACAATTTACTTGGCCTTCCATTGGTAGGATCAAAATTAGAAACTCTTTGAAAAATGCAAAACACAAATTCTAGTTGGAAGTGAATTAAGGTATGCCATATTTTTGACAGGTGCATAAAAACTGTCTAACATCATATTTTGCTCTGAATATGCAAACCACGACTTTTAGAATGGCCTCAAGAGCAAGAAAGCCAATTCTTTGGTCTTGCTGTACCCAAATTCATTGATACATATTTATGATATATAGATATAAATATAGTATAGATATAGATAGATATATAGATATATAGATAAATATATCAGAACATAAATATATTAGAACAAAGAACATATATTGAATGAAAAATATATCTTAGTCAGAACCACTTGTAGACTGTGAGGGAAGCGAACAAGAACTCAATAAGGAGCAAACCCCCTCTATGAACCAGTGCCATCTATATCTGAATATATATATTATGAATATATCTATATCTATACTTATACTATATTTATATACTGAATATATCTATACTCTGAATATATTTATATAGATATATATCTTTATATATCTATATCTATATCTATATC
>PVJX010028445.1:0-23860 GCA_004027295.1 Dolichotis patagonum | reverse complement strand
ACCTGCAAGATGATGCAAAGAAAAATAACATAAGATTAATAGGGATAAATGAAAAAGAAGGGGACAACCCAAATGATATCAAGAGGATATTTACAGAAGTAATAGCTGAAAACTTCCCAAACATGAGAAGAGAAACAGACATCTGGATAAGTGAAGCATATAGAACTCCAAACAGCCATAACCAAAATAAAACTACACCTAGACACATAATAATCACCATCTGAGAAATCCAACATAAGAATAGAATACTCAAAACTGTTAGAGAGAAAAGAGAGATCACCTATAAAGGAAAACCTATCAGAATCATGGCAGACTTCTCAACACAAACAATGAAATCAAGAAGAGCATGGAGAGAAGTATTTCAGATCCTAAAGGAAAACCACTTCTAACCCAGACTGACATACCCTGCAAAACTGTCCTTAAAAATGGGTGGAGAAATAAGATACTTCCATGACAAAGAACAGCTGAAGAACTTCATGAACACCAAACCAACCCTACAAAGAATACTGAAAGACATTGTAGATACACACAGAATAAAACCACCAAGCAAGGCAGACAATTAAACAGAATGGAAAGCTAAAGACACAACAGCAGAAAGATAACATGTCAACAGTAAACCAATATATAACAGTTACAACCATTAATGTAAATGGCTCAACTCACCAATCAAAAGAAACAGACTGGCAGAATGGATCAAGAAACAACATCCAACCATATGCTGTCTACAAGAAACCCATCTAACCCAAAAGGACACTCATAGATTAAAAGTCAAGGGATGGAAAACAATAATTCATGCAACAAGAAACCAAAAAAAAAAGGAGGAGTAGCAATCCTGTTTGCAGACAATGTGAATTTCAAACCAAGAATGATCCAAAGAGATAAAGAAGGTCACTACATACTAGTTAGGGGAAAACTTCAAGATGAAGATATAACAATCTTATATATATATATTCACCAAATTCCAGAGCACCCAGCTATATAAAGGAAATACTACCAGAAATGAAAAATCCAATAAGCAATAATGTAATTATAACAGGAGACTTTAACATACCATTGACACAAAGGGACATATCAAGTAGACAGAAAATCAGCAAAGACATAACAGAACTGAATCACACCTGTGAACAAATGGACTTGATAGATGAATACAGAGTGTTCCATCCAACAACATCAGAATACACCTTCTTCTCAGCAGTACATGGGACATTCTCTAAAATAGACCATATACTAGCCCACAGAACATATTTAAGTAAATGCAAAAGAATTGAAATTATCCCATGCATGTTATCGGATTATAGTGCTGTGAATCTAGAAATTAATGATAAAAGAAATTGAAAAAAGCTACAAATACATGGAAATTGAATAATACACTCTTCAGCAATCAGTGGGTCACAGAGGAAATTAAAGAAGAAATTAAATAATATCTACAAGTAAATGAAAATACAGACACAACTTACCGGATGTTGTGCTATGCAATGAGAGCAGTCCTCAGAGGAAAATTTATTGCATTGAGTTACCACATCAGGAAGACAGAACGAACACAAATAAACAACCTGATGCTACAACTCAAATATCTAGAAAAAGAAGAGCAAGCCAAGTCCAAAGGCAAAAGAAGGGATGAAATTATAAAGATTAGAGCAGAAATTAATGCAATAGATACTAAAAAAACAGTACAAAGGATCAATGAATCAAAGAGTTGGTTCTTTGAAAGAATAAATAAAATTAATAAGCCTCTGGCCAACCTTATTTAAAAAAGGAAAGAAAAAACTCAAATTTATGCAATAAGAAATGAAAAAGTTGAAATTACTGCAGACTCAATGGAAATACAGAAGTTCATCAACACCTACTTTTAAAACCTCTACTCTCATAGGTTCGATAACACTGAAGTAATAGACAGATTCCTAGATACATATGAACTACCAAAGCTGGATTAGGAAGATGTAAAACTGCTGAATAACCCAATTTCTATTACTGAAATTGAAAATGTAATTAAGTCCTTGCCTACAAAGAAGAGTCCAGGCCCAGATGGATTCACTGCAGACTTCTACAAGACATACAAAGAAGACTTAACTCCAACACTCCTGAAACTCTTCAGTGAAATGGAAAGGGAAGCAATTCTTCCTAAATCATTCCTGGGAGCAAATATCCCTCTAGTGCCAAAACCAGAGAAAGACTCAACTAAAAAAGAGAACTATAGGCCAATCCCCCTGATGAACATAGATGCAAAAATTCTCAATAAAATATTGGCAAACAGGATGCAGCAAATCATCAAGATTATACATCATGACCAAGTAGGATTCATCCCAGGAATGCAGGGATGGTTCAATATATGCAAAACAATAAATGTAATCCAGTATATCAATAGAGCCAAAAGGAAGAACCACATGATCATCTCTATATTTGCAGAAAAAGCTTTTGATAAAGTCCAACACTCATTCATGATAAGAACCTTACAGAGAATCGGAATAGAGGGTGTTTATCTTAATATGGCAAGGACCATCTATGACAAACCAACAGCCCGCATCATATTAAATGGTCAAAAAGTGAAAGCATTTACCTTAAAATCAGGCACAAGACAAGGATGTCCATTATCACCACTGCTATTCAACATAGTACTGAAAATACTGGCCAGAGCAACAAGACAGGAAAGAGAAATAAAAGGAGTAAAA
The DNA here is from genome assembly GCA_004027295.1 of Dolichotis patagonum. Classification (NCBI taxonomy): domain Eukaryota; kingdom Metazoa; phylum Chordata; class Mammalia; order Rodentia; family Caviidae; genus Dolichotis; species Dolichotis patagonum. Next base: position 21,191 of record PVJX010028445.1, on the reverse strand, counting down.
ATAGGAAAAGAGGAAGTTAAATTACCATTATTTGCAGATGACATGATACTTTATATAGAATATCCCTAAAACTCTATTGAAAGACTCCTAGATATAATTAACAAATTCAGCAAGGTAGCTGAATACAAAGTCAATACACAAAAATAGGTAGCATTTCTATACACTAACAACAAAAGTACTGAGAGAGCAATAAGTGAAGCTACACTCTTTTCACTAGCATCCAAAAATATGAAATACTTAGGAATTAATCTCACGAAAGAAGTAAAAGAGCTATACAGTGAAAATTACAATACCCTGAAAAAGGAAATCGAAGAGGACCTTAGAAAATGGAAAGACATCCCCTGTTCTTGGATAGGAAGAACAAACATTGTAAAAATGGCCATTCTCCCAAAATTACTATACAGATTCAAAGCCATCCCAATCAAAATACCATTAATATACCACATAGATCTAGAGAAATCCCTCCTAATATTCTTCTGGAACCAGAAGAAACCTACAATAGCAAAGGCAATTCTAAGCAACAAAGGCAAGGCAGGAGGCATCACAATCCCCGACTTAAAATTGTACTAAAAAGCTACAGTGATAAATTCAGTATGGTACTGGAATAGAAACAGACCCGAGGATCAGTGGAATAGATTGGAAGATACAGCCACAACCACAAACTCACTCAACCACCTTATCTTTGATAAAGGGGCCAAGCATGCTCAGTGGAAGAATGACAGTCTCTTTAACAAATGGTGCTGGAAAAATTGGCTGTCCATATGCAGAAGACTAAAACTAGACCCATGTCTATCACCATACACTAAACTAAAATCTAAATGATCAAAACCCTAAATATTAAAGCAGAAACAGTAAAACTTCTGGAAGACAAACTAGGTAAAAACCTCAAAGTTATAGGGGTAGGAAGAAAATTCATAAACAAGAACCAAAGTACGCGGGAAGTACTTCCCAGAATCAGTAACTGGGACCACATCTTATTAAAGAGTTTCTGCATGTCAAAAGAGGTTTCCAGCAGAGAGAAAAGAAAACCCACAAATTGGGAAAAAATCTTCAGGGACACTGCCTCAGACAAAGGACTTCTTTCTAGAACTTATAAAGAATTTTTTTAAAAAATTTTATTTAAAGAGAAAAAAAACAATACAGAAAAAGGGGTAGAAATAATACAAAATCTCAAAACAAAACAAAAAAATAAATCACTAATTGGCAAACCACATACTGTCCTCCCAGAAATAGCTGTTCATGTTACAAAATTAAGGCATACAAAGTGAACACACAGTGAAGCTGCAAACAGTTCCAAAAAACAGGATGGAATAAAGCCAATTTGAGACAGGGTAGTGAAATTGGCACAGAACATCACAGCAGGTCACCAGGACAACAGTAACAGGCAACACTGTATATCTTGTTGTCTTCAAAATAGTTTTTCTTCTACTAGGTAAAGCAAAATCAAAGAAATACACAACATTATAGAACACATCAACATAGAGTATTGAATAGAGCAACACCATTAATCAGGACAAAGCAAAACAGCGATAAAAAAATCTGCCTTCTGAGATAGTAGAAGGAAACTCCCCAGACTTGCTGTACCAAATATGGTCACTTCCTAAGAGATACACAGATTCCTGGATCCCAATTGTTAAAGGGGGGGAGTGGTATGATTGATTCTAAGCCAGCACCCTGGTAGGCATTGCTCAGAAAATGCTCTTGCTTCTTGTTTCCCTGCCCTGGGGTGGCTGCGTCTTCTGAGACCACAGTCACTTAGGAGGGCGGCTGGCTGGTTATTGGTTGTCTCTGCACCCTAAGTTCCAGCATGGTTCGGATCTCAGGAAATGCTCCTGCTTCTTCTTTCTCCACCTTGGTGTGGCCTCAGCTTGCCAGAACACAGCCACTTACCAGGGCGGCTGGCTGGTTACTGGTTGGCTCGGAGCCATAAGTTCCAGCATGCCGTGGATCTCAGGAAATGCTCTTCCTTCTTATTTCACCACACTGGGGTGGCCGTGGATTGCCAGACCACAGTCCATTCCAGGGCAGCAGGCTGCTTACTTGTTGGCTCGGTGACCTAAGGTCCAGCATGGCGCAGATCTCAGGTAATGCCCTTGCTTCTTGATTCCCCACCCTGGGGTGGCAGCAGCTTGCCAGACCACAGTCACTTACAAGGGCTGCAGGTGGCTTACTGGTTGTCTTGGCGCTCTAAGTTCCAGCATGGCGTGGATCTCAGAAAATGCTCTTGCTTCTTGCTTTCCCACCCCGGGGTACCCGCAGCTTGCCAGACCACAGTCACTTACCAGGGCAGCAGGCTGGTCACTGGTTCACTCGTCACCCTAAGTTCCAGTGTGGCGCGAATCTCAGGAAATGCTCTTGCTGCTTGTTTCTCTGCAATGGGGTGGCCGTGGCTTGCCAGACCCCAGTCAATTATCAGGGAGGATGGCTGGTTGCTGGTTGGCTCAGCGCCCTAAGTTCCAGCATGGCGCTGATCTCAGGTAACGCTCTTGCTTCTTGTTTCCCCGCCCTGTGGTGGCCACGCCTTGCCAGACCACAGTCACTTAGGAGGGTGACTGGCTGGTTACTGGTTGGCTTGGTGCCCTAATTTCCAGCATGGTGCAGAGCTCAGGAAATGTTCTTACTTCCTTTTTCCTCACCCTGGGGTGGCCGCGGCTTGCCAGACCACAGTCACATCCCAGGGCGCCTGGCTGGTTAATGGTTGTCTCGGAGCCCTAAGTTCCAGCAAGGCATGGATCTCAGGAAAAGCTCTTGCTTCTTGTTTCCCCGCCCTGGGGTGGCCACGGATTGCCAGACCACAGTCATTTACCGGGGCAGCAGGTTGGTTACTGGTTGGCTGCCCTGTGGTGGCCACGGCTTGCCAGACCACTTGCCAGACCACAGTCACTTACCAGGGCGACTGGCTGGTTACTGCTTGGCTTGTTGCACTAAGTTCCAGCATAGTGCAGATCCAGGAAATGCTCTTACTTCTTGTTTCCCCACCCTGGGTTGGCCGAGGATTGCCAGACCACAGTCAAATCCCAGGGCAGCTGGCTGGTTACTGGTTGGCTCAGCCCCCTAAGCTCCAGCATGACATGGATCTCAGGAAATGCTCTTGCTTGATGTTTCCGTGCCCTAGGGTGGCCACGGCTTGCTAGACCACAGACACTTACCTGTGTGGCTGGCTGGTTACTCCTTGGCTCAGTGCCCTAAGTTCCAGCATGGCGTGGATCTCAGGAAAAGCTCTTGCTTCTTGTTTCCCCACAGTAAGGTGGCCGTGGATTGCCAGACCAGAGTCACTTACCAGGGCAGCAGGCTGGTTACTGGTTGGCTCGGCGCCCTAAGTTGCAGCATGGGGCGGATCTCAGGAAACACTCTTGCTTCCTGTTTCCCAACCCTGGGGCGGCCGCAGCTTGCCAGACCACAGTCACATACCAGGGCAGCTGGCTGCTTACTGCTTGGTTGGGTGCCCAAATTTCCAGCATGGTGTTGATCTCAGGAAATGCTCTTGCTTCTTGTTTCCCCACCCTGTGTTGGCTGCGGCTTGCCAGGCCACAGTCACTTACCAGGGAAACACGCAGGTTACTGGTTGGCTCGGCACCCTAAGTTCCAGCATGGGGCGAATATCAGGAAACGCACTTGCTTCTTGTTCCTTTGCACTGGTGTGGCCGTGGCTTTTCAGACCACAATCACTTACCAGGGTGGCTGGCTGGATACTGGTTGGCTCAGTGCCCTATGTTCCAGCATGGTGCGAAACTCAGGAAATGCTCTTGCTTCCTGTTTCCCCGCCGTGGGGTGCCCGTGGCTTGCCAGACCACAGTCACTTACCAGGGCAACTGGCTGGTTACTGCTTGGCTCAGTGCACTAAGTTCCAGCATGGCACGAATCTCAGGAAATGCTGTTGCTTCTTGTTTCTCAGCCCTGGGGTGGCCGTGGCTTGCCAGACCACAGTCATTTAGGAGTGCCCCTGGCTGGTTACTGGTTGGCTCGGTGCCCTAAGTTTCAGCATGGCGCGGATCTCAGGAAATGCTCTTACTTCTTGTTTCCCTGCCCTGGGGTGGCCACAGCTTGCCAGACCACAGTCACTTACCAGGGCAGCTGGCTGGTTAGCTTGGCTCAGCGCACTGAGTTCCAGCATGGCGCAGATCTCAGGAAACCCTCTTGCTTCTTGTTTCACCACCCTGGGGTGGCCGCAGATTGCCAGAGCAAGGTCACTTACACGGTTAGCAGGCTGGTTACTGGTTGCCTCGGCAACCTAAGTTCCAGCATGGCGCGAATCTCAGGAAACGTTATTGCTTCTTGCTTTCCCATACAGGGGTAGCCGCGGCTTGCCAGATCACAGTCATTTAGCAGGGCAGCAGGCTGATTACTGGTCGGCTAGGCGCCCTAAATTCCAGCATGGTGTGGATCTCAGGAAAAGCTCTTGCTTCTTGTTTCCCCGCCCTGGGGTGGCCGCAGATGGCCCGACCACAGTCACTTACCAGGGCAGCAGGCTGGTTACTGGTTGTCTCGACGACCTAAGTTCCACCATAGCATGTGTCTCAGGAAAAGCTATTGCTTCTTGTTTCCCCACCCTGGGGTGGCCACGGATGGCCCGACCACAGTCACTTACCAGGGCAGCAGGCTGGTTACTGGTTGGCTCGGCACCCTAAGTTCCAGCATGGCGTGGATCTCAGGAAACACTCTTACTTGTTGTTTCTCTGCCCAGGTGTGGCCAGAGCTTGCCAGACCACAGTCACTTACCAGGGCGCCTGGCTGGTTATAGCTTGGCTTGGCCCACTAAGTTCCAGCATGGCACCAAACTCAGGAAACGCTCTTGCTTCCTGTTTCCCAGCCCTGGGGTGGCAGCGGCTTGCCAGACCACAGTCACATACCACGGCGGCTGGCTGGTTATTGGTTGGCTTGGTGCCCTAAGCTTCAGCATGGCATGGATCTCAGGAATCCCTCTTGCTTCTTGTTTCTCTGCACTGGGGTGGCCGTGGCTTGCCAGACCACAATCACATCGTAGGGCACCTGGCTGAGTACTGTTTGTCTCAGCGCCATAATTTCCAGAGTGGGATGAATATCAGGTAAAGCACTTGCTTTTTGTTTCTCCACCCTAGGGTGGCCGTGGCTTGTCAGACCACAGTCACTTACCAGGGTGGCTGGCTGGTTACTGGTTGGCTCAGCGCCCTATGTTCCAGCATGGTGCGAATCTCAGGAAATGCTCTTGCTTCTTGCTTTTCTGTCCTGGGTTGGCCGTGGCATGCCAAACCACAGTCACATAGGAGGGCAACTGGCTGGTCACTGGTTGGCTCAGCGCCCTAAGTTTCAACAAGGCATGGATCTCAGGAAATGCTCTTACTACTTGTTTCCCAGCCCTGGTGTGGTTGTGGCTTGCAAGACCACAGTCACATCCCAGGGCGCCTGGCTGGTTTCTGGTTGTCTTGGTGCCCTAAGTTCCAACATGGCATGGATCTCAGGAAAAGCTCTTGCTTCTTGTTACCCCAAACTGGGGTGGCTGCGGATTGCCAGACCACAGTCCATACCAGGGCAGCTCGCTGGATACTGGTTGGCTCGGTGCCCTAAGTTCCCCCATGGCGTGAATCTCAGGAAACACTCTTGCTTCCTGTTTCCCAGCCCTGGGGTGGCCGAGGCTTGCCAGACCACAGTCACATCCCAGGGCGCCTGGCTCGATACTTGTTGTCTCAGCACCCTAAATTACAGCATGGCATGGGTCTCAGGAGAAGCTCTTGCTACTTGTTTCACCGCTTTTCGGTGGCCGTGACTTGCCAGACCACAGTCACATCCTAGGGCGCCTGGATGGGTACTGGTTGTCTTGGCGCCATAAGTTCCAGTATGGGATGAATATCAGGTAAAGCAGTTGCTTTTTGTTTCTCCACCCTAGGGTGGCCGTGGCTTGTCAGACCACAGTCACTTACCAGGGTGGCTGGCTGGTTACTGGTTGGCTCAGTGCCCTAAGTTCCAGCATGGCACGAATCTCGAAACGCTCTTGTTTCCTGTTTCCCTGCCCAGGGGTGGCTGTGGCTTGCCTGACCACAGTCACTTACCAGGGCAGCAACCTGGATACTGGTTGGTTCGGCACCCTAAGTTCCAGCATGGCACGAATATCAGGAAATGCTCTTGTTTCCTGTTTACCTGCCCAGGGGTGGCCGTGGCTTGCCTGGACACAGTCACTTACCAGGGCAGCAGGCTGGATACTGGTTGGTTCGGCACCCTAAGTTCCAGCATGGCACAGATCTCAGCAAATGCTCTTGCTTCCTGTTTCACAGCCCTGGGGTGGTGGTGGCTTGCCGGACAACAGTCACTTACCAGGGTGGCTGACTGGCTACTTGTTGGCTTGGTGCCCTAAGCTCCAGCGTTGCACAGATCTCAGGAAACCCTCTTGCTTCTTGTTTCTCCGCACTGAGGTGGCCGATGCTTGTCTGATCACAGTCACTTACCAGGGCCGATGGCTGGTTACTGGTTGGCTCAGTGCCCTAAGCTCCAGCATAGCACGAATCTGAGAAAACGCTCTTGCTTCCTGTTTCCCTGCCATTGGCTGGCTGTTCCTTGCCAGACCACAGTCACTTAGGAGCGCGGCTTGCTGGTTACTGGTTGGCTCGGCACCCTAAGTTTCATCATGGTGTGAATCTCAGGAAATGCTCTTACTCCTTGTTTCCCCAACTTGGGATGGCCGTGGCTTGTCAGACCACAGTTACATCCAGGGAGCCTGTTTGGTTACTGGTTGGCTTGGTGCCCTAAGTTCCAGCATGGCATGGATCTCAGGAAATGCACTTGCTTCCTGTTTCCCCACCCTGGTGTGGCCGTGGCTTGCCTGACCACAGTCACTAACCAGGGCAACAGGTCGTTACTGGTTGGTTCGGCACCCTAAGTTCCAGCATGGCATGGATTTCAGCAAATGCACTTGCTTCCTGTTTACCAACCTTGGGTTGGTGGCAGCTTGCCAGCCCACAGTCACATACTAGGGTGGCTGGCTGATTACTGGTTGGCTTGGTGCCCTAAGCTCCAGCGTGGCATGGATCTCAGGAAACACTCTTGCTTCTTGTTTCTCCGCACTAGCATGGCCGCAGCATTTCAGACCACAGTCACTTACCAGGGTGGCTGGCTGGTTACTGGTAGGCTCAGTGCCCTAGGTTCCAGCATGGTGCAAATCTCAGGAAATGTTCTTGCTTCTTGCTGGCATACCCAGGGCTGGCCGAGGCTTGCCAAACCACACTCTTAGGAGGGCAGCTGGCTGGTTACTGGTTGGCTCAGCACCCTAAGTTTCAGCATGGCGTGGATCTCAGGAAATGCTCTTACTACTTGTTTCCCAGCCCTGGGGTGGTGGCGGCTTGCCAGACCACAGTCACATCCCAGGGTGCCTGGCTGGTTACTGGTTGTCTTGGTGCCCTAAATTCCAGAATGGTGTGGATCTCAGAAAATGGGCTTGCTTCTTCTTTCCCCACCCTGGAGTGGCTGCGGCTTGCCAGACCACAGTCACATCCCAGGACGCCTGGCTGGTTACTGGTTGTCTTGGCGCCCTACATTCCAGAATGGCATGGATCTCAGGAAAAGCTCTTGCTTCATTTTTCCTCGCCCTTGGTTGGCCACAGATTGCCAGACCACAGTCACTTACCAGGGCAGCAGGCTGGTTACTGGTTGGCTTTGTGCCCTAAGCTCCAGCTTGGCATGGATCTCAGGAAACCCTCTTGTTTCTTGTTTCTCTGCACTGGGGTGGCCACTGCTTGTCAGACCACAGTCACTTACCAGGGCGGCTGGCTGTTTACTGTTTGGCTCAGCGCCCTATGTTCCAGCATGGTGAGAATCTCAGGATATGCTCTTGCTTCTGGCTTTCCCACCTTGGGTTGGCCACGGCTTGCCAAAGCACAGTCACTTAGGAGGCCAGATGGCTGGTTATTGGTTGGCTTGGTGCCCTAAGCTCCAGCATGGCACAGATCTCAGGAAACGCTCTTGCATCTTGTTTCTTGGCATTGGGGTGGTCACGGCTTGTCAGACGACAGTCACTTACCAGGGCGGCTGGCTGGTTACTGGTTGGTTCATGGCCCTAAGTCCCAGCATGGTGCGAATCTCAGGAAATGCTCTTGCTTCCTGCATTCCCGCCCTGGGATGGCCACGGCTTGCCAAACCACAGTCACTTAGGAGGGCAGCTGGTTTGTTACTGGTTGGCTCGGTGCCCTAAGTTTCAGCATGGCACAGATCTTAGGAAATGCTCTTACTACTTGTTTCTGCACCCTGGGGTGGCCGCGAATTGCCAGAACACAGTCACATCCTAGGGCGCCTGCCTGAGTACTGGTAGTCTCGGCGCCATAAGTTCCAGCGTGGGATGAATATCAGGTAAAGCACTTGCTTTTTCTTTCTCCTCCCTAGGGTGGCCGTGGCTTGTCAGACCACAGTCACTTACCAGGGTGGCTGGCTGGTTACCGGTTGGCTCAGCGCCCTATGTTCCAGCATGGTGCGAATCTGAGGAAATGCTCTTGCTTCTTGCTTTCCTACCATGGGGTGGCCGCAGCTTGCCAAACCATAGTCGCTTAGGAGGGCGGCTGGCTGCTTACTGGTTGGCTTGGCGCCCTAAGTTCCAGCATGGCATGGATCTCAGGAAAAGCTCTTGCTTCTTGTTTTCCCACCCTGGGGTGGCCGCAGATTGCCAGACCACCATCATGTACCAGGGCGGCTGGCTGGTTACTGGTTGACTCCGCACCCTAATTTGCATCATGGTGCAAATCTCAGGAAATGCTCTTGCTTATTGTTTCTCTCTTCTGGGGTGGCCGTGGCTTGCCAGACCACAGTCACTTACCAGGGCGGTTGGCTGGTTACTGGTTGGCTTGGTGGCCTAAGCTCCAGCATGACACATATATCCGGAAATGCTCTTGCTTCTTTCTTTCCAGCCCTGGGGTGGCCGCAGCTTGCCAAACCACAGTCATTTACCAGGGCAGCAGGATGATTACTTGTGGGCTAAGCACGCTAAATTCCAGCATGGCCTGGATCTGAGGAAATGTGCTAGCTTCTTGTTTCCCATCTATTGGGTGTCCAAGGCTTGCCTGACCACAGTCATATCCCAAAGCAGCGGGCTGGTTACTGGTTGGGTTGGTGCCCTAAGCTCCAGCGTTGCACGGATCTCAGGAAACGCTCTTGCTATTTGTTTTTCCACACTGGGGTGGCCACGGCTTGCCAGACCACAGTCACATAGGAGGGTGACTTGCTGGTTACTTGTTGGCTTGGCGCCCTAATTTCCAGCATGGCGCAGAGCTCAGGAAATGCTCTTACTTCCTTTTTCCTCTCCCTGGGGTGGCCGCAGTTTGCCAGAACACAGTCACACCCCAGAGCTCCTGAGTGGTTACTGGTTGTCTCAGTGCCCTATGTTCCAGCATGGCATGGATCTCAGGAAAAGCTCTTGCTTCTTGTTTCCCCACCATGGAATGCCCGCATCTTGCCAGACAACAGTCACATACCAGGGCGGCTCGTGGCTTACTGGTTGTCTCAGCGATCCAAGTTCCAGCATGACGCGGATCTGAGGAAATGCTCTTGCTTCTTGTTTCCCCACCCTGGGGTGGCCGTGGATTTCCAGACCACAGTCACTTACTAGTTTAGCAACCTGGTTATGGGTTGGCTCGGCACCCTAATTTGCAGTGTGGCGCGAATCTCATGAAACGCTCTTGTTTCTTGGTTGCCCACCCTGGGGTGGCCGCGGCTTGCCAGACCATAGTCATTTAGCAGGGCATCAGGATGATTACTGCTCGGCTAGGTGCACTAAATTCCAGCATGGCATGGATCTCAGGAAATGTGCTTGCTCCTTGTTTGCCAACCCTGGGGTTTCTGAGGCTTGCCAGACCACAGTCACATCCTATGGTGCCTGACTGTTTACTGGTTGTCTCGGTGCCCTAAGTTCCAGCATGGCATGGATATCAGGAAACACTCTTGCAACTTGTTTCTCTGCACTAGCATGGCCATGGCTTGCCAGACCACAGTCACTTACCAGGGCAGCAGGTTCTTTACTGGGTGGCTCGGAACCCTAAGTTCCAGCATTGCACCGATCTCAGGAAATGCTCTTGCTTCTTGCTTTCCCGCCCTGGGGTGGCCAAGGCTTGCCAAAACACAGTCATTTAACAGGGCAGCAGGCTGATTACTGGTCGGCTAGGCACCCTAAGTTCCAGCATGGTGCGGATCTCAGGAAACGTGCTTGCTTCTTGTTTTTCAGCCCTGGTGTGGCCGCAGCTTGCCAGACAACAGTCACTTACCAGGGGAGCTGGCTGGTTACTGGTTGGCTCGGCTTCCTAAGTTCCACCATTGCGTGGATCTCAGGAAAAGCACTTGTTTCTTGTTTCCCCACACTGGGGTCGCGGCAGATTGCCAGACCACAGTCCATTCCAGGGCTGCAGCCTGGTTACTTGTTGGCTTGGTGCCCTAAGGTCCAGCATGACGTGGATCTCATGAAATGCTCTTGTTTCTTGTTTCCCTGCCCTGGGGTGGCTGCGGCTTGCCAGACCACAGTCATTTAGCAGGGCAGCAGGTCGATTACTGGTTGGCTAGGCAACATAAGTTCCAGCATGGCATGGATCTCAGGAAACGCTCTTGCTTGTTTCCCCACCCTGGGGTGGCCGCAGATTGCCAGACCACCATCACATACCAGCTCGGCTGGCTGGTTACTGGTTGGTTCCGCACCCTAATTTGCAGCATGGCGCAAATCTCAGGAAATGCTCTTGCTTATTGTTTCTCTCTTCTGGGGTGGCTGTGGCTTGCCAGACCACAGTCACTTACCAGGGTGGCTGGCTGGTTACTGGTTGGCTTGGTGGCCTAAGCTCCAGCATGGCACGGATATCCAGAAATGCCCTTGCTTCTTTCCTTTCAGCCCTGGGGTGGCCGCAGCTTGCCAAACCACAGTCATTTACCAGGGCAGCAGGATGATTACTTGTGGGCCAAGCGCCCTAAATTCCAGCATGGCCTGGATCTGAGGAAAAGCGCTGGCTTCTTGTTTCCCATCTATTGGGTGTCCAAGGCTTGCCTGACCACAGTCATATCCCAAAGCAGCGGGCTGGTTACTGGTTGGGTTGGTGCCCTAAGCTCCAGTGTTGCACGGTTCTCAGGAAATGCTCTTGCTACTTGTTCCTCCACACTGGGATTTCCTCGGCTTGCCAGACCACAGTCATTTAGCAGGACATCAGGATGATTACTGCTCGGCTAGGCGCCCTAAATTCCAACATGACGTGGATCTCAGGAAACGGGCTTGCTTCTTGTTTCCCCGCCATGGGGTGGCCGTGGATTGCAGGACCACAGTCACTTACCAGGGCAGCAGGCTGGTTGCTGGTTGGCTCGACGCCCTAATTTACAGCATGGTGCAGATCTCAGGAAATGCTCTAGGTTCTTGTTCCTCTGCCAGGGAGTGGCCGCAAGTTGCCAGACCACTGTCACTTAACAGGGTGGCTGGCTGGTTGCTGGTTCTTTTGGAGCACTAAGTTCCAGCATGGCACGGATCTCAGGAAATGCTCTTGCTTCCTGTTTCCCAGCCCTGGGGTGGTGGCATCTTGCCAGGCCACAGTCACTTACCTAGGTGGCTGGCTGGTTACTGGATGGCTCTGCGCCCTAAGTTTCAGCATGTCGTGGATCTCAGGAAAAGCTCTTGCTTCTTGTTTCCCCACACTGGGGTGCCCGCGCATTGCCAGAAAACAGTCCATTCCAGGGCAGCAGGCTGCTTACTTGTTGGCTCGGTGCCCTAAGTTCCAGCATGGCGCACATTTCAGGTAACGCTCTTGCTTCTTGTTTCCCTGCCCTGGGGTGGCCGTGGCTTGCCAGACCACAGTCACATACCAGGAGGGCTGGCTGGTTACTGGTAGGCTCGGCACACTAAGTTCCAGCATAGTGCAGATCTCAGGAAACGCACTTCATTCTTGTTTCCCAGCCCTGGAGTGGCTGCAGCTTGCCAGACCAGTCTCTTACCAGGGCAGCAGGCTGGTTACTGCTTGGCTCGGCACACTAAGGTCCAGCATGGCGCAGATCTCAGGAAATGCCCTTGATTCCTGTTTCCCAACCCTGGGATGGCCACGGCTTTCCAAACCACAGTTACATACCAGGGCAGCTGGCTGGTTACTGGTTCGCTCAGGTTCCAAAGTTCCAGCATCTCGTAGATCTCAGGAAATGCTCTTGCTTCTTGTTTCCCTGCCCTGGGTTGGCCGAGGATTGCGAGACTAGTCACTTAACAGGGCAGCAGGCTGGTTACTGGTTGGCTCAGCACCCTAAGTTCCAGCGTGGCGTGGAATCTCAGGAAACGCTCTTGCTTCCTGTTTTCCCAACCTGGGGTGGCTGTGGCTTGCCAGACCACAGTCACTTACCAGGGCAGCAGGCTGGTTACTGGTTGGTTTGGCACCCTAAATTGCAGCATGTCGAGGATCTCAGGAAACACACTTGCTTCTTGTTTCCCTGCCCTGGAGTTGCCACTGCTTGCCAGACCACAGTCACTTAGGAGTGCATCTGGTTGGTTACTGGTTGGCTCAGTGCCCTAAGTTTCAGCCTGGTGCAGATCTCAGGAAATGCTCTTACTTCTTGTTTCCCAGCCCAGGGTTCGCCACGGCTTGCAGACCACAGTCACATCCCAGGGTGCCTGGCTGGTTACTGGTTGTCTCGGCACCCTAAGTTCCAGCATGGCATGGATCTCTGGAAAAGCTCTTGCTTCTTGTTTCCCCACCATGGGGTGGCTGTGGCTTACCAGACCACAGTCACTTACCAGGGCTCCAGGCAGGTTACTGGTTGGTTCAGCACCCTAAGTTCCAGCATGGCCCGGATCTCAGGAAATGATCTTGCTTCTTGTTTCCCCCCTCTGGTGTGGCCCCAGCTTGCCAGAACACAGTCACGTCCAAGGGTGGTTGGCTGGTTACTGGTTGGCTTGGCGCCCTAAGTTCCAGCATGGCGTGAAATTCAGGCAAAGCTCTTGCTTCTTGTTGCCCTGCCCTGGGGTTCCCGCAGCTTGCCAGTCCACAGTCATTTCCCAGGACAACAGGCAGATTATTGTTTGGCTCGGCGCCCAAGTTCCAGCATGGCACGGATCTCAGGAAATGCTCTTGCTTCTTGTTTCACTGCCCTGGGGTGGCCATGGCTTGCCAGACCACAGTCACTTACCAGCGTGGCTGGCTGGTTACTGTTTCACTCGGTGCCATAAGATCTAGCATGGTGTGGATCTCAAGAAATGCTCTTGCTTCTTGTTTCCCCGCCTTTGTGTGGCCATGGTGGGACAGACCACAGTCACTTATTAGGGCAGCAGCCTGCTTACTGGTTGGTTTGGTGCCCTAAGTTCCAGCATGGCATGGAATTCTAGAACTGCTCTTGTTCCTTGTTTCACTGACTTGGGTTGGCCAGAGCTTGCCAGACCACAGTCACTTACCAGGGTAGCAGGCTGCTTAGTTGTTCACTCAGCACCCAATGTTCCAGCATGGTGCATATCTCTGGAAACGCTCTTTCTTCATGTTTCCCCGCCCTGAGGTGGCCGCGGATTGTCAGACCACAGTCCCTTCAAGGGCAGCAGGCAGCTTACTTGTTGGGTCAGCACCCTAAGTTACATTATGGCATGGATCTCAGGACAAGCTCTCACTTCTTGTTTCCCCACCCAGGGTTGGCCGCCACTGGCCGGACCGCAGTCACTTACCAGGGCAGCAGGCTGGCTACTGGTTGGCTCAGCGACCTATGTTCCAGCAAGGCGCAGATCTCAGGAAACGCTCTTGCTTCTTGTTTCCCTGCCCAGCAGTGGCTGCAGCTTGCATGACCACAGTGACTTATCAGGGAGGCTGGCGGGTTACCGGTTGGCTCAGTGCACTATGGTCAAAAATGGTGAGGATCTCAGGAAACGCTCTTGCTTCTTGCTTCCCCACCCTGGTGTGGTCGTGCCTTGCCAGAACACAGTCACTTACCAAGGCAGCTGGCTGGTTACTTGTTGTCTCTGTGCCCTATGTTCCTGCATAGCGCAGATCTCAGGAAATGCTATTGCTTCTTGTTTTCCCACCCTGGGGGGGCTGTGGCCTGCCAGACCACAGTTACTTCCCAGGGCAGCTGGCTGCTTACTCATTGGCTCAGTGCCCTAAGTTCCAGCAATGAGAGGATCTTATGCAATGCTCTTGCTTCTTGTTTCCCCTCCCTGGGGTGGCCGCGGCTTGCCAGCCCACAGTCACTTACCAGAGGAGCAGGCTACTTACTCGATGGCTCGGTGCCCTAAGTTCCAGAATGACGTGGATGACTAGAAACGCTCTTGCTTCTTGATTCCATACCCTGGTGAGGCCCCGGCTTGCCAGACCACAGTCACTTACCAGGGCAGCTGGCTGATTACTGGTTGGCTCCACGCCCTACATTCCAGCATGGTGTGGATCTCAGGAAATGCTCTTGCTTCAAGTTTCCCCGCCCTGGGTTGGCCGCGGCTTACCAGCCCACAGTCACTTACCAGGGCAGCAGGCTACTTACTCAAAGGCTCGGGGCACTAGGTTCCAACATGGAGTGGATCTATGGAAATGCTCTTGTTTCTTGTTTCCCTGCCCTGGGGTGGTCCCAACTTGCCAGACCACAGTCACTTATCAGGGCGGCTGGCTGGTTACCGGGTGATTTGGTGCACTACATTCCAGGATGGGGTGGATCTCAGGAAACCATCTAGCTTCTTGCTTCCATGCCCTGGGTTGTCGCAGCTTGACAGACCACAGTCACTGCCCAGGGTGGCTAGCAGGTTACTGCTTGGCTTGGAGCACTAAGTCCCAACAAGGTGTGGATCTCAGGAAACCCTCTTGGTTCCTGATTCCCCACCCTGGGGTGGCTGCCTCAGGCCTGACCACAGTCACTTACAAGAGCAGCAGGCTGCTTGCTAGTTGGTTTGGCACGCTATTTCCAGCTTGGCACCGATCTCAGGAAACGCTCTTGCTTCTTGTTTCTCCCCCCTGGGATGGCAATGGCTTGCCAGACCACAGTCACTTACCAGGGCAGCTCGCTGGTTTCTGGTTGGTTCAGGGCCCTAAGATTCAGAATGGTGCAGATCTCAGGAAATGCTCTTGCTTCTTGTTTCCCCGCACTGTGGTGGCGCTGACTTGCCAGACCACAGTCACTTCTCAGGGCAGCTGGCTGGTTACTGGTTGGCTCCACGCCCTACGTTCCAGCATGGTGTGGATCTCTGGAAATGCTCTTGCTTCTTTTTTCCCTACCCTGGTGTGGCCCCGGCTTGCCAGACCACAGTCCCTTATCAGGTTGCCTGGCTGATTACGGGGTGACTCAGCGCACTAAATTCCAGCATGGCGAGGATCTCAGAAAATGCTCTTGATTCTTGCTTCCCCGCCCTGCGTTGTCACGGCTTGGCAGACCACAGTCATTTTCCAGGGCGGCTGGTTGGTTACTGGTTGACTTGGTGCCCTAAGATACAGCAAGGCGCGGATCTCAGGAAATGCTCTTATTCCTTGTTTCCTCACCCTGGGGTGGCCGTCACTACCAGACCACAGTCACTTCCCAGGGCAGCTTGCTGCTTACTGGTTGGCTTGCTGCCCTAAGTTCCATCATCGCGAGGATCCTAGGAAACGCTCTTTCTTCTTGTTTTCTGGTCCAGGGGTGGCCTAGGTTTGCCAGGCCACAGTCACTTACCAGGGCCACATGCTGGTTACTGGTTGGCTTGGTGGCCTAATTTGCAGCATGGCGCAGCTCTCAGGAAATGCTCTTGCTTCTTCTTTCTCCACCCTGGGGTGGCCAGAACTTCCCAGACCACAGTAACTTCCCAGAGCGGCTTGCTGGTTACTGGTTGTCTCAGTGCCCTAAGTCCCATCATGGCGTGGATCTCAGGAAAACCTCTTGCTTCTTGTTTCCCTACCCGGGGGAGCCCGCGGCTAGCCAGACCACAGTCACATCCCATGGTGGCTGGCTTGTTACTGGTTTGGCTCAGTGCCCTAGCGTTCCATTATGGCATGGATCTCAGGAAAATCTCTTGCTTCTTGTTTCCCTACCCTGGGGAGGCCGCAGCTAGCCGGACCACAGTCACATCCCATGGTGGCTGGTTGTTACTGGTTTGGCTTAGCACCATAGTGTTCCATTATGGTGTGGATTTCAGGAAACGCTCTCTCTCCTTGTTTGCCCACCCAGGGGTCACTGCAGGTTGCCAGACCACAGACACTTTCCAGAGTGGCTGGTTGGTTACTGGTTGGCTGTGCACCCTAAGTTACAGCAAGGTGTGTTTCTCAGGAAACACTCTTGGTTCGTGTTTCCCCTCCCTGGGGTGGCCACGTCTGCCCTGGCCACAGTCACTTACAAGAGCAGTCTGGTTACTGGTTGGTTCAGCCCCCTAAGTCCCAGCATGATGAGGATCTCAGGAAACACTCTTGCTTATTGTTTCCCCGACCAGTGGTGACCGTACCTTGCCAGACGACAGTCACATACCAGCGTGGCTGGCTGGTTACTCGTTGGCTTCAGGCCCTACATTCCAGCATGGCATGGATCTCAGTATATGCTCTTGCTTCCTGTTTCCCTGCCCTGGGGTGGCCGCGCCTTGCCAGCCCACTGTCACTTACCAGGGCAGCAGGCTACTTACCTGAAGGCTTGGCCCCCTAAGTTGCAGCATGGTGTGAATCTCTGGAAACACTCTTGATTCTTGATTCCTTACCCTAGTGTGGCCCCGGTTTGCCAGACCACAGTCACTTATCAGGGCGGCTGGCTGATTTCTGGTTAACTTGGTGCACTACATACCAGCATGGCACGGATCTCATAAAAAGCTCCTGCTTCTTGCTTCCCCACCCTGGGGTTGTCCCAGCTGGCCAGACCACAGTCACTTCCCTGGGCAGCTGGCTGGTTACTGGTTGGCTTGGAGCCCTTAATTCCAGCAAGTCGTGTTTCTCAGGAAATGTTTTTGCTTCCTGTTTCCCTGCCCTGGGGTGGCGGTGGCTTCCCAGCCCACAGTCACTTTCCAGGGCAGCTCTTTGGTTCCTGTTTGACTCGGCGCCCTAAGTAACAGCATGGCGCAAAGCTCAGGAAATGCTCGTCCTTCTTTTTTCTCGGCCCTGGGATGGCTGATGTTTGCCAGACCACAGTCACTTCCCAGGGTGGCTAGCTGGTTACTGCTTGCTTTGGGACCCTAAGTTCCAGCAAGGCATGGATCTCAGGAAACGCTCTTCATTCTTGTTTGCCTGCCCTGGGTTTGTCGCAGCTTGCCTGACCACAGTCACTTTCCAGGGTAGCTCATTGGTTACTGGTTGACTCCGCCCCCTAAGTTCCAGCATGGCACAGATCTTAGGAAACGCTCTTGCTTGTTGTTTCCCCACCCTGGTGAGGACGCTGCTTGCCAGATTACAGTCACATACCAGGGTGGCTGGCTGGTTACTCGTTGGCTTCAGGCCCTATGTTCCAGCATAGCGTGGATCTCAGGAAATGCTCTTGCTGCCTGTTTCCCTGCCCTGGGGTGTCTTTGGCTGGACAGCCCACAGTTACTTACCAGGGCAGCAGGCTACTTACTCGAGGGCTCAGTGCCCTAACTTCCAGCATGGCGTGGATCTCTGGAAATGCTCTTGATTCTTGATTCCCTACGCTGGTGTGGCCCCTGCTTGCCAGACCACAGTCAATTATCAGGGCGGCTGGCTGATTACCAGGTAACTCGGTGCACTACATTCCAGCATGGCGTGGATCTCAGAAAATGCTCCTGCTTCCTGCTTCCCCCCCTTGGCTTGTTGAGGCTTGCCAGACCACAGTCATTTTCCAGGGCGGCTGGTTGGTTACTGGTTGACTTGGCGCCCTAAGTTCCAGCATGGTGCCGATCTCAGGAAATGCTCTTGCTTCTTGTTTCCCCTCCCTTGGGTGGCCGTGGCTTGCCAGGCCACAGTTACTTCCCAGGGCAGCTGGCTGCTTACTCGTTGGCTCAGTTCCCTAAGTTCCAGAAATGCGAGGATCTTCTGAAATGCTCTTGCTTCTTGTTTCCCCTCCCTGGGGTGGCCATGGCTTGCGAGACCACAGTCACTTCCCAGGGCGGCTGGCTTGTTACTGCTTGGGTTGGAGCCTTTAGTTCCAGCAAGGCATGTTTCTCAGGAAATGCTCTTGCTTCCTGTTTCCCCACCCTGGGGTGGCCGCGGCTTGCCAGCCCACAGTCACTTACCAGGGCGGCTCGCTGGATACTGGTTGGTTTGGCGCCCTACGTTCCAGCATGGCTCAGATCTCAGGAAATGCTCTGTCTTCTTGTTTCCCCACCCTGGTGTTGTCGTGGCTTGCTAGACCACAGACACTTTCCAGGGTGGCTGGTTGGTTACTGCTTGGCTTTGCACCCTATGTTCCAGTATGGCATGGATCTCAGGAAATGCTCTTGATTCCTGTTTCCCCGCCCACAGGTTGCTGCATCTGGCCAGACCACAGTCACTTACAACAACAGAAGGCTGGTTACTGATTGGTTCAGCACGCTAAGTTCCAGCATGTTGCGGATCTCAGGAAATGCTCTTGCTTCTTGTTTCTCCACCCTCGGGTGGGAGCAGCTTGCCAGACCACAGTCACTTCCCAGGGCGGCTGGCTGGTTACTGGTGGTCTTGGAGCCCTATGTTCCAGCAAGGGGTGGATTTCAGGAAACGCTCTTGGTTCCTGTTTCCCCACCCTGGGGTGGCCACGTCTGGCCTGGCCAAATTTACTTCCCAGGCTGGCAGGCTGGTTACTGGTTGGTTCGGCGCCCTAAGTTGCAGTATGGCGAGGATCTCAGGAAATGCTCATGCTCCTTGTTTCCCCGCCCTGGGGTGGTCACAGCTTGCCACACCACAGTCACTTACCATGGCAGCAGGCTACTTACTCATAGCCTCGGCACCCTAAGTTCCAGCATGGCTCGGATCTCTGGAAACACCCTTGCTGCTTGTTTCCCAACCCTGGAGTGGCCCTAGCTCGCCAGATGACAGTCATTTCCCAGGGCGGCAGGCTGGGTACTGCTTGGCTCCACGCCCTAACTTCCAGCATGGTGTGGATTTCAGGAAATGCTCTTGCTTCTTGTTTCCCTGCCCTGATTTGGCTGCGGATTGCCAGAACACAGTCACTTCAAGGGCGGTTGGTTTGTTACTGGTTGGCTCTGCAGACTAAGTTCCAGCAAGGCGTGTTTCTCAGGAAACGCTCTTGGTTCCTGTTTCCCCTCCCTGGGGTGGCCTCGTCTGGCCTGGCCACAGTCACTTACAAGAGCAGCAGTCTAGGTTACTGGTTGGTTTGGTGCCCTAAGTTCCAGCATGGCGAGGATCTCAGGAAACACTCTTGCTATTTGTTTCCCCGCCCAGTGGTGGCCGCAGCTTGACAGAGGACAGTCACATACCAGGGTGTCTGGCTGGTTACTTTTTGGCTTCAGGCCCTACGTTCCAGCATGGTGTGGATCTCAGGAAATGCTCTTGCTGCCTGTTTCCCTGCCCTGGTGTGCCCGTGGCTTGCCAGCCCACAGTCACTTACCAAGGAAGCAAGCTACTTACTCGAAGGCATGGCGCCCTAAGTTCCAGCATGGCATGGATCTCTGGAAATGCTCTCGCTTCTTGATTCCCTACCCTGGTGTGGCCCCGGCTTGCCAGACCACAGTCAATTATCAGGGTGGCTGGCTGATTATCGGGTAACTCGGCGGACTACATTCCAGCATGGCATGGATCTCAGAAAATGCTCCTATTTCTTGCTTCCCCTCACTGGGGTTGTCGAGGCTTCCCAGACAAGAGTCATTTTCCAGGGCGGCTGGTTGGTTACTGGTTGACTTGGCGCCCTAAGTTCGAGCATGGCGCAGATCTCATGAAACGCTGTTGCTTCTTGTTTCCCGTCCCTGGGGTGGCAGTGGCTTGCCAGACCACAGTCACTTTCCAGGGCAGCTGGCTGCTTACTGGTTGGCTCGGTGCCCTAAGTTCCAGCATCGCGAGGATCTTAGGAAATGCTCTTGCTCTTGTTTCCCAGCCCAGGGGTGGCCACAGCTTGCCAGACCACAGTCACTTCCCAGGGCGGCTGGCTGGTTACTGGTTGGCTTGGAGCCCTTAGTTCCAGCAAGGTGTGTTTCTCAGGAAATGTCCTTGCTTCCTGTTTCCCTGCCCTGGGGTGGCAGATATTTGCCAGAACACAGTCACTTCCCAGGGTGGCTAGCTGCTTACAGCTTGCTTTTGAACCCTAAGTTGCAGCAAGGGGTGGATCTCAGGAAACGCTCTTGGTTCCTGTTTCCCCACCCTGGGTTTCCCGAGTCTGGCCTGGCCACAGTTACTTCCCAGGATGGCAGGCAGGTTACTGGTTGGTTTGGCGCCCAAGTTCCAACATGGCGAGGATCTCAGGAAATGCTCATGCTCCTTGTTTCCCCGTGCTGGGGTGGCCGCAGCTTGCCAGACCACAGTCACTTTCCAGGGCAGCTCTTTGGTTACTGTTTGACTTGGCGCCCTATGTTCCAGCATGGCACAGATCTCAGGAAATGCTTTTGCTTTTTGTTTCCCCGTCTTGGGGTGGCCAATGTTTACCAGACCACAGTCACTTCCCAGGGTGGCTAGCTGGTTACTGCTTGCTTTGGAACCCTAAGTTCCAGCAAGGCGTGGATCTCAGGAAACTGTCTAGCTTCTTGCTTCCACGCCCTGGGTTGTCCCAGCTTGACAGAGGACAGTCACATTCCAGGGAAGCTGGTTGGTTACTGGTTGTCTCAGTGCCCTAAGTTAGAGCATGGCTCAGATCTCAGGAAAACGCTCTTGATTCTTGTTTCCCCAGCCTGGGCTGGCCGAGGCTTGCCAGAACACTGTCACTTCCCAAGGTGGCTAGCAGGTTAATGCTTGGCTTGGAGCACTAAGTCCCAGCAAGGCGTGGATCTCACGAAACCCTCTTGGTTCCTGTTTCCCCGCCCTGGGGTGGCTGCCTCAGGCCTGACCACAGTCACTTACAAGAGCAGCAGGCTGATTGCTAGTTGGTTCGGCACGCTAATTCCAGCCTGGCACCGATCTCCGGAAAATGCTATTGCTTCTTGTTTCTCCCCCCTGGGATGGCAATGGCTTGCCAGACCACAGTCACTTACCAGGGCAGCTCGCTGGTTTCTGGTTGGTTCAGGGCCCTAAGATGCAGAATGGCACAGATCTCAGGAAATACTCTTGCTTCTTGTTTCCCCATGCTGTGGTGGCCGTGGCTTGCCAGACCACAGTCACTTTTCAGGGCGGCTGGCTGGTTACTGGTTGGCTCAGCACCCTAAGTCCCATCATGGCGTGGATATCAAGAAAAGCTCTTGCTTCTTGTTTCCCTTCCCTGGTGTGGCCCCGGCTTGCCAGACCACA